>JANTPZ010004129.1:0-16276 GCA_025593235.1 Vachellia pachyceras
GAGGAAGAGGAGGAGGAGGAGGACGAAGAGGAGGACGACGACGAAGAGGAGGAGGAGGAGGACGACGACGACGAAGAGGAGGAGGAAGACGAAGAGGAGGACGACGACGAAGATGAAGAGGAGGAGGAGGACGACGACGAAGACGAAGAGGAGGAGGAGGACGATGACGACGAAGACGAAGAGGAGGAGTGTGGGCATTGGAAAGAAGATTTCTTTCAGCAGTTGATGATGGCTATGGATAAAGGAGGCATGTCCCATGAGGAAGAACCAATCACCATGATTCCCAATCCTTTCTTCAGGGATTTGTTATTCTGACTCATCCTCTTTCACTTCCATTCACTTCAACTCCTACTTTCTTATGCCGCGCCACTTTCTCCACAAATAAATTTTGCACACCTTCACTTTTATTT
This sequence comes from Vachellia pachyceras, assembly GCA_025593235.1. NCBI lineage: Eukaryota > Viridiplantae > Streptophyta > Magnoliopsida > Fabales > Fabaceae > Vachellia > Vachellia pachyceras. The sequence continues at coordinate 411 of JANTPZ010004129.1, forward strand.
ATATGTGTGTGTGTGTGTTTATATATATATATATATTATTCTTTCATATCTAATCTTAATTACCTACCCCATAAATCCTCTCGTTATTGTTATATACCACTACTACACACGGTAGAAGATTAGTTAGTGCATAACCTTACTCGATCAGATCCAACAATAAAAGTTAAATCCTCACTCGTATGATCACTAGTAACAGAAGTTATTTTTATTTCATCTGATTTCTGCATACACAAGTTAGAGTCAAAACTAGATAGTCTAATATGATTAATGTTTGGAAAGACTTTTATACAAAAATCAATTTGACAGAATAAAAATTGTTTAGATGATATATTGAGAAGTCATATGTTGATGGCCGGTTATAAGGGAACCGTGAAAATAAAGATATTTGATGTGAAATGAGAGAGAAGCAAGTCAATGCTCGATGAAAAACTACTCAAAGTTGCTTTAGAACTTGTTTGAAAAACCTTTAAAATTACTCGATAAAACACTTTCATGTAAGCTAAAATAAAATTTCTACCACATATTTATTTGCAACTTACAGTCACTTAATTGAAACCAAGCTTTTGAATTAAAGCCCATTACAAACCAATGCATTGCCAAACACTAAAATGCTCCATCACCCAGCTTTTCTTTACAAACCCGCGTCTTGTTTGTACTAACGTCATTCTAAAGTAACCCTACATGAGTCTTCCATCATCATATTTACTTCATTTTAATTTTTTTACCTCTCAAGCCTTATTTGTAAAAATATTAGGTTATTCTTAATAATCTGACAACCCTTTATTCATAACATTATCCCTCCGCACTTGCCTATCAGGTTAAATTAGGGTATCCAAAAGAGTTTTAGTCAGAATTAGTTGTAAATTTCCTATAAAAACCATGTAGACATTTCGGTCATCTTAATGGCATTATTGTGTAAAGTGAGTGTTTGTATTATTTTATTTTAATTGATTTTACAAAGTTATAAATAAGCACATGAGATGAGTTGTGTCGACCCATATGAAAGTGCTTTTTAATATTTTCCCAAACAAATACTAATTAATGTTCTAGATGTGATTTCAACTTTTGTACTAACTTCCGTGTCTCTATTAAAATTATTTTTGAAATTAATGTCCCTACAAATGTGATGGGTGAAGAGTGACTCCTTGCTCTGTAACAGAAGAGAATGCTGATCTAGATATGAAGATCACGTGTAATTGCCAAAAAGGGAAAGAATTTTATACCCTCATTTATATGGAGGAGAGAACATGTGGTTGAGGAAAAAAATTATTGTTGAAAAATGGAAAATTAAATCAGTCATTTTTGTAATTAAGTGAGGGAAAAATGAGGAGTTTAAAGAAAACTATTAAAACAACCCCTACATATATCTTATAAAATGCAACAAGGCATACTAAACAATTATAATAAGGAATAGAGTATCAATTTACATTACAAAATGACAGTGACGTAAATTTCGCTGGATTTTGCAAGGCAAATAACCAGATTCGCCTATTAATATTAAATAGATTCGAGCGGAGACAAGGGACTACAAAACAAAACGAAGTGAAAACGGTGGAGCAAGACAATTGTGAATAATAACCACGGTAACACAACTTGTCCATTGAGTTGCTTGATTTTAATGCTTTCTAACAACAAAAGAGGAACGAAATAAATTAAAATGCAAATTCTATGTGAAAATAGTACAAAGAAAAAGATTGAATTTTCAAATTAAAAATGTAGAGAAATCGAACAGAAGAGGTTAGCGGGGGATCTTCAATCCGAGCTCCATCTCGTGGGAACGATTGGTAAGGCAGTCAGCCACATAATTCACCTCATGAAAGAAATAATAAGCACTCTAGCTTTCAACACTAAGACAGGAATTCCCCTGAGAGCATCTTTTCTTTAAACCCCTGCAGATCCCATAAAGCCCAGCGTCCTGTTTCCGTAAAATCCCTTCATCCAATAAAATATTTCTATTTCTTTGTTAACCTCTCAATTTTCATCCAATGAAAAATTACTACCTCGTAATGTCTCACTCGCACACGCACACGTGTCTCCACAAATCCTACCTTGTCATGTTCTATTCGTTCAATACATATATCTGAACATATGTTTAATAAAGAAGAAGGAAAAATCTATGATTCTCTAATTCAATGATGCCACGCTTAGGAAGTAAAGGTCCGCATGGTTTGTGACCGGAACCAAATGGAAGGAAGAAAAACGATTTAGTAAGGCCAAACATCTGTTTTGTGTCGAAGAAGCTCCGTGCCTTCAGATTAAGCTCATAATACCAAAAATGCAACATTATCTTCAACTGCAGCCACGAGGTATGCGCTTCATAATCTAAAGGATAGTACAAGAACAGGAATTCATCTTTTGATTGTCCTCCTGATTGTTATCTGCATGGTAACGCAAGGGAAAAAATTGTGATTTACAAACAGGTGCACGCTCACAAACTTCCAAACAAATCTTGGGTGAATTGAGTGACAACAACAATAAAACTTTGCCCCACCAGGTGAGATTGGCTACATGGATCATAGAACGTCATTATGCTACTGGGGTGAATTCAGTAAACTCACAAAGTTTAGCTTACTTCATTTAAAGCAAGTTGAACGAACCTGTCTTGTTCTTAGTTACAGGTGGCTGCACTACAACGTGCATGGTAATAATCCCCCCACGAACATCACCGAGAGTTATTCTGCAATCAGATAGAGTTTTGTTGTTTTCCAGAACTTTACCAGCATGAATAAGTTTTACATCGCCAGCTGACTTTGGTGAAATTGTTTTTCCTGTAAATGCAAAGACCCCGTTAGAAGGTGAGGAAGAAATACAGTATCTTTGGAGATTTCTTAAATTTCACAAGGTTTGTGATAAGATCCTGTCAGCAATTCCTATGCTTTCGAAAACAGAGTGTAAAGGAAAGGAAATGGGAATGGTAGTGCTCTATCAAAGGAGAATAGGTAAGTATCTCAACTATTCTACTAGGATATAGCCCAAGAGAATCTCCACTAATCTGAAACAAACATTCATTCATTCATTGATGTCTTGGATGACAATAAGATTCGATATTTATAAGCCTAGGAATCCTCCATTTTAGGACATGATGACTCCCACTAAGTAACACCCTAACTCCCACTAAGTAACAGTCTGATAATGCTCCTAAAAACTGACCCACTACCTATTAAATAATAAAAATAATTCATTAACCGTTTTCCTATTCCCCTAGCATCCTATCAGTTTATTAGTATGCTGTCAAATATATCAACTCGATGTATCATATCATCTTAAGAGAAGTGATAGATTTCCGAAGTTGCAAGACCAATCAAGTGCCAATTCTATTCACGTATATTGATATATAAATACTTCAAATGTAGCACGCCCATAATGCAAGGACATTTAACAGCTCAAGCATTTTTCTTATTTAGAAAGCCTGATACAGAGAATTCAAGCTTTCTGATCAATAGATATGTGTTTCAAGATTTGTGTATGGTAAGAAATATTATGGATCATGAACCCTTTAATTAACCATAAGCTCAATATACTAAATAAAATGAGTTATTCAATGCATTAGTTCCCCTAACATTAACTGATGTAAATCTTCTGAAGGTACTCTGAAGATGCACCGATTGTTAGTTTGTAACATCTCAGCCCGGTAGAAATTAAATCTACCACTTTTATATTTGGAAAACAAACTCAACCACAATAAATTTACCGACATATGCTTGATTAATACTTCCATTTTCTTCATTAGTTACTACTCTACTCAGCTCTATATGGAAGCCATAAATTATCCTCAATATAGTAGCTTGCACTATACAGGTTTAAGTAATTGAAAAACAATAATACCAAAATGACATGTTACAAAACCAAATATCACATGCTTCTATAAATTTCAGCAGTACAGATATACCACAAGAGTCCTGTTGATGGCTATAAATTTCAATAATAATACCTTTTGGCAACTTCTATTAGCTATATAACCTTATGATCAATATAGCAATTCAACATAAATGTTACTTTTATTCAAGAGGCCTGAACTATGTATATGTAACTCCGATTAAAATAAATAATTAATAGCAGTCATACAGACATGACAGAATAAGATGTTTAACCTTGAGGCCACTCAGCGACCACCCTTTGTTTGAGGGTGCCAATTGTAGCTGACGATGGATAAGTACTGTGGGCTATATCCGTTCCATCAAATATGCGGAATTTAAGTTCAACCTGCTCATCTCCATCAGCCATAGTTTGTGCGTACCACTACGCCAAGCTTATATAACAGCAAAGCAGCACTTTCTACGAACAGAGAATTCTGTCTCACCTTACTCACCTGCTATCCATTCCCATAACTTAAGTCCATTTACAACCAATTATTGTGAACTCTTAAAACCATAGTGAAGACTTTGGCATCAACAGTCCACTATTTAGCTCAATTGTTCAAAAAGGAACAAACTTAGAAAATGAGAAAAGAAGACGTGCATTTCGGTCCTAAAATAGATACATACTTCAACTATTTAGCCCTGAATCCTATAGTTATAAAATAGATGCTTGACTCAGCTTATAAGTTTGGACTAAAAAATAGTAAATAGTGCAAAAAATCGACAAGCATATGTTTTAGAGACTAATGAGTAAATAGGTCAAAACTTTTAGGAATCAAATAATTAAAGCACGACCTTTCATGGAATAAAAAGTGCTGCATTTTCACGTACAAAACGCAACAGTTGAACCTTCCTTCAAAACACACACACAGTAGTCGAAGGGTGGAACGAAGAGTTCCAACTTTTTAACCCTTGGCAAGGCATGGAACATCATCATTTTCAAAGACCAGAGATCAAACGATTAAACCATGGAAATGAAGAATATAATATATAAGATAATATGCTATCAAAAGACCATTTATATAAATTATAACTAACCTCTGAATATGCCAGTTTCCTTATCATAGTAAACATGCATATATTGCACATCTGAGTCGACAGCTGCAGAACCAGTACAACCAAGTGAACGCCCCATATGATTTAATTGCTTCTTCATAAAATCTTTTATGAGATGTCACTGCGTCCAGATAAGGAATTTTAAGACAAAGGAGATTGGATTCTCCGAGATCGCAATCCAATTACATCATCAATCAGAATCCATTCCATACCAACTAAGCAGTACCGTAGAAATAAAACAACGAGGAATTTGACAAATTCGCATTTTGTTCGATTGGGTGCAACTTTCAACCAAGAATGCGATTCTAGGAATTTAAAAACAAATCGAACCCTAGATATGCAAGGAACTTGAAAAGCCGAAATCACAGTGTGGTCACGACTCGCGAACTCATATTTACGCAGTGCAAAAGCGTTGCGACATCTTTATTGGCCATATACGGCATCTTGTGTTTATTTGGAAAGAAAATTGTGACATTTAGCATAGGAATTAAGGATCCAAGGAACACTAAAAATTTTGAAAAAGGAAGTATAGTGCCAAGTTCTAGAAATGGACAAGCGAAAGAGATGGTGACGAATATTACCTGATCAAGAAGCCATTGATGGAAGATCAGTGAGCGTGCAAGTGACAGGGCTAACAGTGCACTAGGGAAATAGAGATCTGATCGTTACTCTCGATGTTACGATTCTTCGTGAAACTTTTCGTTTCTTGTGTTCTCGCTCTAGATGTTTTGGCTGCTTCAATTGGAAAAAACTTGCCTTCACCGATTCAGAGAGGATCTAACAGTAAGAGTTATTACTACCGAGCCAAGCGACAACGATTTTTTTTGGCCTCCTACATATGGCCATAGACGATGTAAACCACTCCACTAATTCTCTACCCGCGTCTACGTATTTGCTAACAGAATGGCTCTTATTTTTGGCCCGAGCAAAGGCATGAAATGACTGCTACGCCCTTCATTACCAACTTTATCCGGAAGGGAAAACTATTAATTGAGTATAGGAAAGTTTTTTTTCAAATATTAACCTGAAAGTACCAAAAGAGGAGTCATATCACTAACATCCACGTGGCATCCAATTCCTCCACCTCGTCATTTCACTTTCTTTCTCTGGCCCCTTGACGCCTCTCCTTCTTTCACCTCTCCCACCGCCTCTCTGCCTTCTTTGCCGCCACTGTTGGAAAGCTTCTCTTGGATGAGGATTATGTCACTCTCTCCTTCCTTGCCTCTGTCGTCTACCTACTTGGTAAGGAGCTTCGGATCTTGACCCGACTCAACTAGAGATTGCGCTCTCTCACGCCCTTGATTACCTCCATTACTTCCTCTCCTAGCTTTCTGTGCCCTCATCCGATCCTAAACCCGTATTAGCGACCCGGTTCTTCAGAGCCTCTCAGTTCATTCTTGCTACCACTCGCGGTCGGTACCATTTTTTTATGCTTCGTCCGCTTATTTCGCTGCATTGAATGAGATTATTTGTTTTTTTAAACAATAATTGAATTAATCCTTTTCTTTGAATTTATGGTTTCGATGATTGCAATGGCTGATTTCTTGAGATTCGCACCGTCATGTATTGCAGCTGTCGCCATGCTCTTTTCAGCCGGCGTAACGTCGACCCACAATCACTACCGTGTTTTCATGCATGATGACAAAGTACTATCCATTTTTCAGTGTTTGGTTCTTATTTGTGAGATGAAAATTGATAAGTGATGATTATGCATGGAATTCAAATGTGAGGTTATAGTATGAGAATCTAATACAAGTAATATAATTGTAAAAGAAGAATAGTTTTATCTCAATTTACGTTAATGTGTTAAAAAACAAAAGACATGTGTGAAATCTTGTCCGATAACGAAAAACTAATTAAAAGCTTGCAGCTAAGCAGTTCCTAATTGCCAATACGTCGCTTGCTCGTTAGAAGCCACACCTTTTGCCTCCGAGATATCCCAAAAGCACCCGGGGGGTGTGAAAGGAGCGATTTGCAAAAGATTTAGATTTCATTCACGGTCACAGCACCTGATGGCTCACTGTTCGGTGTTGGCTGGAGAGCCTAGCGTACGATCCACACAATATTTGATGATATTCACTCGTTTTGGTCAGTGGGGGATATGGAAAGAGAATATAAAAGTGGAATGCAATATTTTCTTCTTTCTAAAGTAAGGAATTTAATTCCTTCCTTTACTGGGAATAACGTTGAAGAATCCTCACCACTAGAGGGGGAAAAAAACAGTGGAGAGAATTCCCCCACGGTCCACTTTTTTTAAACTTACGGATAAGGTAATATAGCCTGCATCAAGTTGAGTGACAGAACCAGGACCTTATAACAGTGTGAGTAACTTTTTTATTTTCAAGTAAATGACAATAAATTTACTAGTATAAATAATTTGAGTTGGTTCAAATCTTAAATACAAGTGGGTGTATAATAAAAATATAATAATTATTTACATAAAACAAATTTTTCAGTGAGGCAATTTGCCCACCCTGACTAATATATGTGAGCTCCGCCACTGATCAAGTTATTATTGACCGAGAACACGCCTTCTCCTTTTTCTATGTAATCTCCATATATTCCCCCTCCCCCTTTTTCTCGAAGCTGCACTCACGCTTCTGCTTCAGACTTTCACTTTCTGGTCCCGACGCCATAAGCCCTTAATCAGTCAATTCCCCCTTCAAATCCAGCACACGGGAAACATGGCCTGATTTATTTAGGGAAAAGGAAGCAGGGAGTGATGGACCCGGCCACATGTGCGTTTAAGGGTAAAACCTCGTTTAATCTGGGTGACACCAGGTTACGTTGCTGAAGATTTAATTTACCGTGCCATGCCCACCACACACACGTGTGTGTGTGTGTGTGGTGGTAGCTCAAATATGGTAATCAACGCAAGCAGAAATAGCATAGTGATTTCACCGGTACACCAATCGGAAGTTCATAAATATAATCAAAGTCCATTAAGAATACAGATCATAAATATGATATCAGTTTACATCACATATATATATATGTAACTAATGAAATGCTAGAATGTTAAAACACTTGAAACATACACGAGACCGGGAAGACTATTCATTCGATACTGATTAAAATGACTAGGCTAGCTGGTGAAGGGGGCACAGTTTATTGGTTTAGTAAGGTAGTTGGGGAATGATCGGTTTGTGCATGGACATGTAGGTGTTGCAGTAATTCAAGAGATGGGTTGGGGAGTCTTGAGGAGCTGGGCGAGCTGGCCGCTGAGGTGGAGGGACATAACTTCGTTGGTGGACCCCACGAGATTCCCTCCGATGAAAACGGCTGGCACCGGCGCAGGGCAGCCCAGCCTCATTAGGGCTTTCTCCATTTCCCTACCCTCTGGCTCTTGGTCGATCTCGTGAACCTCAGGGTTCGCCTTCAGTTCCTGGAACAGAATCTTCACCGCGTAGCACAGGCAACACGAGCTCTTGCTGAATATCACTACCCAATTTTCCGACGCCAACCTCGTCACCCTGTCCATCTTTATTCTACTTCACCGACTCCTTCTCCTTCTTCAAAAATATGTACACAATATTATTCTGTTCCGCGCGCAGAAGAGGTAAATAAAGACATATCAGCTACTAACAGATTTAAAATAGGAAAGGAAAGGAAAAGAACCTGGGCTCAGATAAGATTATCTTAGACTCACTAGAACTCCAAAACCATCAGACCGAATCCAGGAGCTGAATTCGACCCAATGGCTTATGTTGGGGTCGGATGTCTAAGGAGCTAGCAGGAGTGGGGAAATATATATATATATATATATATAGAGAAAATTATATGATGCTTAAGGTCATTTTGAAACGAGCCAGTGTGTTACTAGACTATTTATAGGGACGGCTTATGGAGACCTGTGTCTTTGAACAAAGCACATCCAAAAGAGGTTGTGCTTTTTAGATGCTCAACCATAAAGCAATGCATGGGAGATAAAGACCACAGTTAGTTTATGACACACTAGGCTCACACAAGTTGGAAGACGAAATGATGCCATTGATTTAGTTGCATAAGCCTCCATTAAATCACGGACAGGCTATACTGTACTCGCGAGAGCATTTATAATAACCGTATAATTCATAACAGATGATGAAAATAACCTTGTGTTAAACTTAGGGCAGAATTATGTATGGAAAATTGAGTAAGCTAGTTACTGGTGGGGGGTTGTCAATTTATACTTGGATTCTCGCAATCTTCTGATTTGAATCTCATGTACAAGCAGAAGATCGCGTCGGAGATGGCTTTCGGTGGCTATGATTCTCTGTGTTGCGATTCTCTCACTCTGTGTGTGTGTGTGTGTGTATCTGAAACTCACGTGTGGAGATGAGGGGCGAGGATGGACACACACGTATACGATATTCTTCGAGCAAAAGAGGGCGCCAACGATATTCCACTCATTTATCACTTGGACAGCGCAGAATCTAGCATATTTTTCATCAAGGGAAATAATGTGCCTGCTCACATGCATGCACACGCGTTAGTTTTCAATTTGATTTTTCCCTGGGCTTATTTCAATTTAATCATTATAGTATATGTTACCCATTGTGCGTGTGTGTGTGGATACATAAATATACATATATATATCACACACACGTGTGTGTGTGTGTGTATGCATGGATGTACATGCACTAGCTGTATTCACGTATGCAATGACCTGTTACTTCGAAAACTCATACAATTGACTGCGTACGTATCTTTCTCATCAAGTGGCCGTTGCTGCAGGGCCACGTACTTTGGTGCATATTATATGACAAATGGTTTCTTTTCACGGCACTATAATTTTATATATAGGGTCCGTTTGGGAAAGCGGTGGAAAAATGCTTTTACCATTTATGAGGTAAATGTGTGAAGGAGATTATCTCGTTTTACGTAAAAACACTGTTGAACATGCTTTTGGGGTGTTCAGAAGCTTTGCCAAACACCCCCATAATATATATATATATATATAATACTTTGATAGTTATCTAGATAAAATGGAACGAATTCGAATGTCCTTAAGTAGGGTTAAATGTTCAATGTTCCGTAAATAAAGTTATATGCTCAAATAATCCACCATGTCTTTATTATCACTTGTTATTACTAACTGTGGCTGTATCTGATTTTTTTTTTCTCATTTTTAATTTAGAGTGAAAAGGGCATTTTTCTCATTAACAAATTAATTAATCTCTATGCCATGTAAATGAACCCTCCCACGTGATGAGATTGGCCTGCGGTATTCGCTTCACTTTAAAAGTGATTTGTATGGGTGCTCGACATGTTCAGTAAAAAGGTGTCTTCCTTTCTCGGCCGAGAACCCATTTTTGTCGGGACCCGGCCCATAGTTTAAGAGGAAGCGGCCTGTCTTGTTCTGGTTAACATTCTTCTAGTTTTTTTTACTATGAAATTTAAATATTTAATCTCGGTTTCTCATTTATTTAGTGGATTATGCGAATTCTCCCCATAAATATATGGCTACTATCTTGAACTTGGATGTTATAGCTGTGGTAATTAGTTTCACGGGTATAGTTGTTGGACAAATACCCAAAATCAATTAAAAAATCATTTCATGTACTAAAATTCATTTTACATATTTATCTTGGATTACGTAAAATCATTAAAAAAATGCTAATCCATCCTATCACTAAATTCACTTCCCTTTTTTTGCCAAACCAAGAGAGCATCATAGTGAAATCAAACCAAGCATACAAAGTCTAATAAGTACCAATACAAACAAACAAAGCTAAAGGAAACAAACTAGACACAGACCAGAATAACATAAGAAAACACAACAATAAAAAACATAACAATGCAACAAGAACAAAATCTAAAACCAACAATGACGAAGGCCTTTGTCTGTAAAGGAGCTCGAAGAACCTGAAACAGGTAAGAGCGGTCCAATGAAGCTTTGACAAACCAACATGTTGCCAAATATGCTTCCATGGGAATCCATATAAAGAAATGGTTCCTGACGAAATTCCTTGAAGGAAGAAACTCAAGGACAACACTGGTCATAGCAATGGACAGCAAGGTGCTCATATAATAGATGGTAGGATCACCACTCTAGCCCAAAGATGAACAATGATTCCATACATACTGAACAGGCGGTGCCAGAATAAAAACAGTGTAACCAATCACACTGAACAGGCACAAGTTAAGCCTACAATGAACAGCCCCATTGAACAGACCCAAAATAATGATTCTACTTTTACCATCATATATACAGCCTTGCCTTTGAATTACTAACCACAAACACATCAGCCAACAACCAAAGGGCATATACCTCAAACCAACCAGAACATTTCTTAGCAAACAAATCAGCAGCCATAATTCTTACACTCAACACTTCCAATTCTTTCCTTTTCACCCTAACCCCATTTCACACCAAATTAGCCAGACCAGAGACAACAAGGATAACATTCCTCAGATTAATACATGCTCTAATCAGATTGTAATTACTCATGATCTCACTGTAATGGCAAATGAACCTCTCTACATATAGTTTCAACACTTGAATATAATTAACAATGTTTACAGTTTTGTATCCACCAACCTCATCAGCCCCACTACCCTTATGAGCCCTCAGAACTGACCCACCCTTGTGAGGAAGTTCATGAGTGTTAGGGAAACTACTTACCTCAGCATCCCTCAAATTCAAAATCGTCTTCTTTGAATTCCCCTGCTCTACTCTCACCTTTCCTATACTTCCAGAAAATTGAACCACTGAAAATCCAAAACTCACTTCCCTTTGAATTTTATAAAATAGTGAATACACGTAATATATATCTCTTGAAAGTTGCAAACTGGCTTTTTTTCTCACGCCAGTCCTTTCAACGTACATTCAAGGAGTAATATCTTCTCCTGGAACCAATATTACAAATTCTACATGCATGTCACCTTCACATTCGGAAAGCTGGTAAAGAAGACCATTTTTTTACTTTTCAATGGCATTATGACACATAGACATAATCGTGGTCAAAGGGAAAGGAGCTCGGCCTCGTAGTTTGGGTAGGTCAGTGCAAGTTAGCACTTTGTGGAACTAGTCTTGGTTACCTACATCATGCGGGGCAGACATGATTACATCTGAATCATTGAGATCCAATTTTAGTGATTTAAATTTAAATTTTTAATAATATATATTTTTTAAAAAAATAATTCCAGTAGATATAGAATAAAAAATAAAAACAATCTCTCACCAACTATTTTTTTAAAATAATATTTTACTTAAAAAATCACCATTTTTTTTTAAAAAATCAAATTTGGAAAGTCTGTATCAAATATAGATGATCCAGATCTAATTAACTCTATCTGCTAAGTATTAAATGTATGGTAGGATAATCAAGTCCATCCAATACACGTCAGTGCACCTTAGCATTTTTGTACAGCTCGCCCAATATATGAACAAACATGTTTAATCATGTACTGCGTTCATTGCTTGTGAATCAACTGATTTGTCGAAGAGATTAAATAATTAATTAACCAATGCATTTCTTACATCTTTTTCAAACTAATTTGTCTAACTTATATATTGATACATTATCTAATGACACGTTAATATTTTATAACATACATGTAATTAAATAATTTATTTAATCTTTTAATATCTCCAAAAAATAAATTGATTCTTATATTAAAAATTAGAGGTAGTATATATAGAAATTATTTGACGTAGCGTTTGAAAAAGTTAAATGTACGTTTGAAAAATATATCAATGAATGTTTTGCATTATTTTTAAAAGTTATATTCATTATACCATTATAAGTCAAACTTGCTTCCGGCAAACATTGATAACAGTACAAGATATTGGTACTAAATACATCAATAGCTAGTAAACAACATTCTTAAATATAAGTAAGCAAATTACAACATGTATCTTATTAGCAACAAAGTACTAAAACTATTGCACAAAACTATACTCATTATCGGATTTGATAATTCATTAGCTATGTATTAACAAAATTGTAAACCTATGTTCAAAATTCGCCAATGTGTTCAAGGAGAAATTATGCCGGTAGCTCTCAAACGGAATCAATCTCTTCAGTAGTATAGGATTGTTTCGTACAAAAAGCTGCATATTTATAGACAATAGTTAGTAACATTTTAATGAAAAATAAAAATAATATTATTTAATATAAAAGAAGCAAACACTTCTGTCAAATTTTGATCTGGAAGCATATCGCTCAACAATTGAAACAACCCCTTGAAACTTGGATTGGTCCACTCATTATTTGCTTTTAAATTCATCAATTTCAATGCAACTGTCAAGTGTGTATACCTACTACACCTCAGTACAACGGTATCTCTGCATTGCTTCTCAAGTTGTCATATTCAGGTGATTGGGCAAAATCCTCCACTTCAACATCATGAATCATGTCATCCATTATATCATTATCTAAGTCTACCACAACTTTATTCTTTTGAAAAGAACTTCCCGCTTATGAATCATGTCATATCCATCTTATGTATCGGAGATCTATCCCGTCACAGAGTAGTTGATCATTTACATCATTAACACATCTTCGACACTCATTTAAATAATTCACACATTGACCAAAAAACATTCTATTTTTACTAAACTCATTCCTTTTAACAAATTCAATGGACTCTTTCACCATATTATTATATTCTTCACTAGTTGTCAAGATTTCATCCAACTGCAATCCACTTTATTACCACCTAAATCGCTTCCAACAACATTCAACGTAAATTTACTCATTTGTAAACAACGCCAATATGAACAAAAGTAGAGGAAATGGATGCTTTGCCCTTTTCCAAGAAACAAATTAATTTAACAAATTAAAAAAACCACTTCACAAATTTTAAAAATTTTATACATGCATGGTTTCCAAGCTAGAGTGCTATAAAATAAGATATCTAAAAATTTTGATACCAATTAATTCAGCAACTCAAGTTAGAGCAGCATATAATTCTAATTAAGAATCTCAAACCCACTTTTAAAAAATTCAGCAGAATTTCCTTACAAAAAATAAAACATCCAATAAATTTAACATCAATATCCATTTCATCAATCTAAAAGTAAACACCAAACAAATCATTACCAATGCCCAATAATAATTTCAGAAACATGAAGAAAACCTTATTAATAATCATATTTCCAACTATAGTGGTCGAAAAATAAAACAACTACTTATTAACATGCACAAAATCACACAAATGAGAACGGTGAAACGCAAATAGATGTCTAATTAAAACAAATAAGAAGCATAGCATCCGTGTTTGTTGGTGGTAGCTTTCAGTGGCTAACTATAGTATGCTTTTATAACAAAAACAAATCAAAACGACTCTACAAACAGACTTTACGAAAAAACCCTGAATGTGCAGGTAGGAGGGGCCTCGGCGGAGCTGAATGAGACCTCGAAGCACGAAGAAGGTCCCTCAGCTGAGCTACGACGGAGAGAAGGAGGAGACACTGAATGTTGGATAGCGAGGAAGGGCACAATGCGGCAGAGCTACCACTGAATGTTGGATAGCGAGGAAGGAGCTGCGGCAGAGCTGAACGAGGAAGAGCAGTAGCGGCGTTGTTGGATAGCGATAAGGAACAGCTGGAGGAAGGGCACAATGCTGAAGTTAACGAGGAAATGGAAGTGATGGAGGGAAGACACTGAATGTGTGAAGGTAACACTCTCACGTCGTCCAGCCCCATGGCTGGACGTGATATAACCCTTTCTCACTTGGCAGGACGTGAGAGGGGACTCCATCTCACGTCTAGTCATCAGGCAGGATGTGAGAGTATTACCCTCGCACGTCTAGGTTCTTTATTGTTATTGTTGGATGTGAGAGGGTATTCCTTCTCAAGTAAAAAATTTGGGGACCCCTTTGATAATTTCCATTTTTCTTGGATGTGAGAGTGAAACGTAAATTCACCCTTCTGTTGTAGTGTCACAACCAACACACCCCTTACGATGCCATGTTTACAAGTGATCGATTTGCCGATGCACAAGGTGAGCGCAATTTAAGCGATGAGGAATGAAACAACGCCTATACCTATCATTGAAAGTGAAAATGAATGCCATATACGTAATATATCGAGTTTTATGACATTGGATCCTATCATGAGTGGTGGTGATTTTGACGGAGAACATATTTGGGTTATTCACAAAAGCAGATTCTATGTGAATGTTATGCTATGCCCATTCCACCATTTTTTGTTCACTTGCATTTACACTGATTTGATCGATCAGTATATAATAAATATAATTCTCCTAAAAGCGGTGAGATTGGATAAGGTGTGTGGCTGAAGCATGTTTTTTCGCTATGTAGCCCTAAGAAATTAAATATACATGAATCTCTCAAAGTTTAAAGCTGCATCAACTATATATTATGCATATCCCTTCCCTCCATTATAGATATACATACATGACACAGTTTCAACTGTTATATATATATAAGGTCAGCCTTTTCAGAAGATACAAAAAAGGCTATTTTATAAACACTTTCTTCATTATCTAGATTTCCAGATACATATATAACGGGACAGTCAAGAAAAAGCAGGAGTGTCCCTTTATAAAAACAGTGAGAGATTAAGTAGCTTGCATGCATCAGAACCCCACTCCTCGTATACTACACACACAGTAGCATCTCACGTATATACGTACGTGTGATTGTTGTAGGACAGGGAGCTTAATTTTGTTGAAAGTCGTGGAGAGTGTGTGTATATATGTATACAGGTAATTATAATAAAAGCCTAATTAAAACCATATGGCCTTGGCATTTATGAGCATCTGTTTGAGAGAACCATCGACGTGGAGGGATATGATGTCTTTGGCTGAGCCCACGAATTTCCCTCCAATGAACACTGCTGGAACCGAAGGGTTACAGCCCATCCCTCTCAAAGCCCTTTCCATTTCTCTCCCATGCGCATCAGTGTCGAGCTCGTGCACCGCTGGGCTTGCTCCCAGCTCATAGAACAGTTGCTTGATGCTGTGGCACATGCAACACGAGCTCTTAGTGAATATAACAGCT
>JANTPZ010004130.1:0-16529 GCA_025593235.1 Vachellia pachyceras
CCCATTCCTGGGACCCTAACAATCCCAAGACTAGGGCCCAGTGTAAGGATCCACTTCATGGAAACTTTGTTATGCATGTCAAATAAATACTTTTTCCTAGAACCATAATGCCACACAAACATAACCACAAAGAAAACTGCAGAGATCACTAGCGGTACCCAGCCACCTTTTGGGATTTTCATGCAATAAGAGGAAAGGAAGAGAACCTCTATTGAACCAAAGAAAAAAAGAAATGCAAGAGCGGCTACAATACTTAGATGCCATACGAGGCTGATGACTAGTGACGTCAACCATGTGGTCACATATGTGACAATTAGACAAGCAATCCCTGCAATACAGACATTCATTTCAGCAACCAGCAGAAAAGTAGAAAACAAGTAATAAATTATAAAGTAACATTATAAAGTAACTACGACTAGGTTGGTGTATTTTCTAACATAAAGTAAACTGGAAATCAGAATGCCTCAGAAATTAGTCATTCATGCTAGAAAATTGAAGTGAACAATGTTGCTCGTAAATACCCTCTATGTCGAGGAGCTGGTGTGATAAGTCCAATAGTTGGTGTTGGTGAATCAAATGCAGAGGGTAGAATGCAGATACCAGGATGAAAGACAATTTTTATGCCGAATTAGTGATACAAATATAAATTCAGAAATTGCAATAGGATGTGATTTAAATGCATAAGCCAGCCTAACTTCCAATCCTGACTGGTGAGTTCCTAAACTTCCAAAGAACCACAAGCTGATTTATCAGAAGAAACTTGGTGGATGTGCAGGCTTTTATATATTATACATTCAAAACCAATAGGAGCATAAAAAATTACTAATGAACTCTGCCATTCCTCCGGATGCATCCAAAGTGATATCCATGGGCAACCTTAAGAAACTTCCTTAAATTAACATTTGCCCTAGTTGTCTGTCTATCACATCAATACTATCAACTCCATGCACAAAATCCAATTTCAAAATCATAACAAGTACAACGAAATATGCACAAAGATAATGTTAATCAGGACTTTGTAGGTTGTTTCAACATAACGTACCATAAGCAAATCCTAATGGATTGGATCTCCAAAACCAATAGTCACAGCCAGGCTGATAATCATTAGAATCCAATTTATCTCTGGTATGTATGTCTGCCCTTGGATCCACCGTCTAGAATGAACGAACTTAACACGAGGGAAACAATCAAATGCATGGCATTGTTTGACAATTGAGAATGCCGTAGAGATGACAGCCTGACTTGCAACTGTTGCTGCCAAAACAGCCACCACAAATACTGGCCAAAATAGGACATCTACAAAACAACAATAGCTGAAATACATTATCAAAGTTGTAGAGGAATAAGCCTTAAGAACTAATACTGACATGCATTCTTGTCAGAAGATATAAAGATTAAAGAGACCAAAAATTGCACTGAGGACTGAATATACTTTTGCATGATACTGTTGCTAGCTCAACTAATCTGCCTCAATTGCTAGTAAGATTGATCTAACCACTTGAGACGACTAGAGGCCGTGCGAATCAAAGCTAAAATCATTAACTGGAAAAAAGTTCTTGTAAGGTTTTAGCTGATCATATTTTCTGTGTTTTCAAGTTTTTTTCCTCTAACCTATTCTGTATTTTTGGGGGTCTCTAGACAGGCTCCTCAACGATCCATATCAAGCAGCTGGGGCTAATACTAATTCTTGAATTGGACATTTAACTGTGACCTAATACTAATTCTTGAATTGGACGTTTAACTGTGACAATCACCATGACAAAGTTATGGCCTGTTCAAAAAGTAGCATCTGCCAGACGCTAGTCTATTTAAATGTAAACAACTTTATGCATGCATTTTAGGATTTTATAGGATGGTATATCAGACCTCATTTAATATTAGTAATTTCATTCTCTGACCTGGAATGGAAGCATAAAAGCTTATACGCACTGCAGATAAATTCTTGGAAAGAAATGCGGCCTGCCCCATGTACTGAATAACTAAACATGGATAAATAACACAACAAAATGCAACCTGCATGGAAAAGAGGCTTTAAAGTACATAATAGCAACAACGATTTCAAAAGAAGCAATCTGATAATTTCTATAGCATGTTTAACGAGGAAACAAGCACTCAAGGCTTGTATTTGTAGTGCCAAGAATCATAGATAAAGCAAAAGTATGCATCATAAACTCGTCATTGAGTAAACTTCATGAACGATTTATTTTACAACTTCTACTATAGCCTAAGAGTTTGTCATAGTACAGACAAGATATTATCATTCACACACGATCTAACTGTTCAATCCCTCCACTGCTTTATTATAGTTTAGCAGACTTTGATTATATCTGAGCATTATCTACTTTAAGATGTACGTTAAACTTCGGCATTGCTGTATCTCAGTGGAATATAAATTAGTGTGCATCACCAATTCATTCATCTCTCAGATGGATTGATTTTGTTAAGTAAAAACATAAAAGAAAAACATATTACAATTAAGGCCACACTGACCATAGTGGTCCAAAGGATATCTCTAAAACTCAAACCCCCCAAATGGAAACCCAGCAGCAAATAAATTGAATATTACTGGTTTGTACTACGTAGAATAGACACTCATGAACTGATCAATGCCACCTATGAGGTAGTTATTGAGTTGAAAGTCAAACAATTATTGCCGCTACATACCCTTATAGGTGCTTGCCCATAGTATCCCAGGTCTGCAAACATAGCTTCAGTCCCTGAGGTTATCCAAGAGACCACAATGAATCTGGTAAGTATAAAGGTTAAGCTGATTTAGAGCATCAGAAGATGCACTGACCTGTAACACACAAAAATGCCCCTCCAAGATTAGCCCAACCATCTTTTCCTGTAACCTGAAAGAATCTATATATATAATATGGAGATAGAGCCTGATACACTCTTGGATTCCATTTGATGACATTGTAAATGCCAACCATGAAATTAAGCAGTAACCAAAGGATGGCAATAGGAGGAAACATGAAGGCGACATTGTGGGCACCACGGTGTTGCAGTACAAAGATTCCAACCAATAGAACACAAGAAATAAGTAGCAATATACCTGTTTTGTGGTATACACGTAAGCTTTCATAGCAGAATTACATAGATTGCATAATATTTCTAAAGTAAAAGACACAGGACTAAGCCAATGCATGCTACGGGAATATCACAATTTAAGAACTGTGGGAATAAGCTAGCATTGAATGTTTATCAATTCCATTTTTCAGGAAATAAATGTTCAGAAAGTCATTGAACGTTCCAATTTAGACCGGGAATACCTAAACTCCAGGAAAGTTCTACTTCCACCACTCTTCCCTTTTCCACTCAACTTACTCCCTCCCCCTGAAATTGCAACTGGCAATTGTCTGCAATAGGTGCTGCCAGGGAAAATATTGGCCCCATATACCAGCCCTGGAAACTTAAACAAAAGATCATGATTGTTTCTTGCTGTCAGTTGTAACCCTAGCATAATATCATGAGCTTGGTGTATAAGAGTTGAGCGGGAAGTCATCCAAGTTAAAAGACAGTAAAAATCACATTCCCCATTGGTTGCTGTCACCATTTCATGACTTTACCTTACAATCTAACTTGTAAGTCATAGGCAGCAACTTCTGTGATGACAAATAGATTTACGGTACAAGTATATCTACATTAATAAAAAAAACTGTTGATCTATTTTGCTCAGATGATTCAGGCCTTGATCATTATAATGCTAAGCAAAATATTCAATTTTTCTTGACTTACTATTATTTGTAACCTTTGCCTGGATTTCCAGCCCTTTGATAGATGCAAGGACTGCAAGAATTGGATTCTGATCAACATAGATACTTATGGAGGTAATAAGTAAAAAAGAAATGCAATATGGGAAAATCAACCAGAAACATTATACTGGATGATGTAATGAATGTTCCCTTACCAGAAATAGCAGGAGCCAGCGCACCGATACACACAACCATACATGCACCGAGGAGAACAAAAATAAGCAAAGCAGATTTTGTAATCTTATGCCTCTCAATAAGTCTTTTCAAAGGTGAGGATGGTATATTTCTATTTGTGCAACCAGGTGTATGATATGTGGACAGCTCCTCATCAGATGCTTGATGATTAGGTAGCAGACAAAATTTTGCATTTCTGCAAAGAAGTGAATACAAAGCAATAGTTCCCCCTGCATAGGAGCTGAAAGTATTAGTAACATGCTACATCATGATGGACAAGAGAGAAAAAAAGTAGGGAACTAAACTCAGCATCATCTAAAGGCAGTCAGCCCTTACCTTCTCCATTATCGTCCGCATTCAGCACCATCATGACATACTTAAATAATGACATAAGAGAGAGAGTCCAAAAAATCAGAGAGTATGCACCAAATATTGCATCCTCATTTCGAATATGTTGCAGCCTACCAGAAAATATACTTTGATATACATAAAGCGGTGAGATGCTTAGGTCACCAATCAGAAAGCCTAAACTCTGGATTGCCAAACAGAAAACTGCTTTACGATGATATCTGCACTCAACCTGTTTAAAGAGAATTATCAAACACACTGGACAAACTTTTTATTTTCAGATGAATCAGATTGTATATAAAATTTCGTTTTTTTTTTTGGGGGTAAAAAATACAAGTTCCTTTTTTGTTCAACAATGAGGGGTCCAAAAGGATGGCCAAAGGAAGAAAATCAGTAAACTAAGAGCTATAGTATAGATAGAGGTAGTCAGTCGCTTCTTCTCTTCTGTTTTTTCCCCCTATACAAGTGTGCATGTAAAAGAAAGAGTAAGAGTGATGGCTGATGATAGAGAGAGCATCAGATACTCAAGAAGCTCGTTATCATTTGAAAGGAGTCCTAATCTTACAAAGACAGATCCACATTCTGCTGAATCGAATTTCAGCAGCTATTTTTTCAGAATTTCATTGACAAGCATGGTTGAAAATACAAGTTCTCTCGTCTCCCATACACTGCAAGCTTCTATAAAGAACACAGCAAACCTATCTTCTGCTGTAGAGGTACAAACACATCTTGAGTTTTTTATTAAAGCCTCTAACACTGTTGAAAATCCATGTTTATCTCGATGACCAAGCTTTTAACGAAAGATGTCATTTTCGCTTTGGAGATTAAATCTGACAAAATAGTGCCCATAACATAACTATATTCACAAGCGTCATTTGAATTGAAGCAAAGAAAATCAAATCTGTAGAAGAATTTTAAGCAGAAGCTGGATACGAATGCATTTCATGTGCAGCAACTTTAGCGGGAAGGAAAAAGACAGTAAACTTTTAGGGTTGAATTTTTTTTTTTTAAAGAGCTCTCCGGTTCGATGAAGGAAAAGGGTACCATGGCGGCAACACCTCGTTCTCTGTCCGAATCTTCAGAGCTCATAGCGAACCAAGAATAACAGAATGAGAAAGTTCTGGATTTCACGATGGAGCGTTTAGTGGTGAATCAGTCCGCGGGTATTTTGACTGCTCATGAATTTCACTTTGCCAAATATTCATCCAGCATTTGGCTTCTCACTCATTCCTTTTTTTCTGGTCGGTTATTTTGGATCCCTTTCCTCTACGATTTGCTGCGGCAGAAGTGGCGGCGGCGGCATGCTCTGCACGACGGTTGGGGGCGATCACGTTGTCCCTTCAATTTGAAAAGGGGTGCACCAAGCAACTTCCTGAGAATTTCTAAAAACCAACAGTTGCTGAATGTCTTGTACGTATATGGCGCGTTGCTAACCTGACATGTAAAATAAACCGACAAAAAAGAAAACAGAAAAACTTGGATCGATGTCACAGTGAATGACACCTTGGCAACATAACCCCTCCCTTCGCGGCCTAATAACATGGAAGGCCTACTATCCAAATGCCTACTGGATAAGCACCACAATTGTGGGGCCAGGTTGTGTACGTGTTAAGCATTTACCAACGAAATGCCCAGAAAAGTCATACACACACACATATATATATATATATATATATTTTTGGCCATCAATAGTCAAAGTCTTTAACTCCTTTTTTTTTAATGCTCAATTGCATATAAAAAAGTATAAAATCTAGAAAAAAAAGGTGC
Source organism: Vachellia pachyceras (assembly GCA_025593235.1). Classification (NCBI taxonomy): domain Eukaryota; kingdom Viridiplantae; phylum Streptophyta; class Magnoliopsida; order Fabales; family Fabaceae; genus Vachellia; species Vachellia pachyceras. The sequence continues at coordinate 6,048 of JANTPZ010004130.1, forward strand.
AAAGCATTCTCAACACTCAACATCTTGTGACCTTATCAATTTTGAAGAATTAGGATTTCGTTTATTACTTATTAGGCCTCTTAGGATCGGACACATGGGAAGGTTGGGTGCAATGAGTATGCTAGAGTAAATATACACTAGGCATTTTTTCTATGGATCCGTTTGGAAACGCGGTAGAAAAGTACTTTTACGCAAGGTGAGGTAAATATGTAAAAAATTATCTCGTTTTACAAAAAAACACTGTTGAACGTACTTTTAGGGAGTCCAGAAGCTCCTCCAAACACAGCCTATATCTCATAATCACATTTACACCCTTAGATTAAGTAATGAGTGGTTCAAATTTAATATTTTATAAAATTCTTATTATAATGGTTTATAAGTTAAAAATTTTGTTATCTTGTATATATTGCAATTATAAATCATGTAAATCATATTTTAGTAGTTTAAATTTATTCATTCATATTTATAATACTAATGTTATAAAATATCAAATCTAGACTCTATTTGTTTTTATTCAAGGGTGATGATGTGATTCTAAGAAAAGAAATATGATTACCAGGGACCTTAAACCCAGATAAACTGTATGAACTGATATTCCATTAGTTAAAATATAATTGGCAAGTCAATCCATCGAAACAATTGCATAATTTTCTTTTATAACAAATAGTTTGGATGTGGAGCACTCCTTTGAGTTCTGAATATTCATTTTTATTATTATTATTGAATTATTATTTTTTATTTTAAGCATACATTGATCTATTAATGACAACTCTAACTACTTTATGATGTTGATATATTAGGAGATAAATTAGAGATATGATTGTGATTCTGTAATTATGGTTATGTACAACTCTCCATTGTATAAATATCCTTTGAGGGTACATCGAATAGTAAAGATTATTCATAATATTTTCCTTTTTCATCTAACATGCTATCAGAGCCCTAGGGGTCCTTTGTTTTTTCGCCGTTGCTCTGGTCCATATTTTGGCATTGTTCACGGCGTGTCACTGTTAACTACCTTCCGTACGTGTCACTGTTCATTTCGCGCCCTGTTCGACATCAGTACAGTCCGTACGATTTCACTATTCATCACGTCCGTACGCGTCCGTTGCTGTTCATCTGCTTCATGCGTTCAGTGTTTTTTGGGTTTGTTTTTTTGCCGCTGGTGGCTTCTAGTTTGTTGGTTCGTGACGTTTGGTTGCTGTCCGTTTGCTTTTCGGTTGTTTCCGGCTGTTATCTCCTTCCCCGGTTGACGTCGACTACCTTCTCCGGTGTGATTTAACCGGTTTCGTGGCTGGTTGGTGACGTTTGGTGACTGGGCTTTGGTGGAGTTTGTTGTTGTGCTCATTTCTGTTGATGGTTTGCTGTTTCTGAACCGTTTGTTGTTGCTGGTCATTTGCTGGCGTTTGGTTCTATTTCTGGTCGAATGGTTCGGTTCCTGTAACCAGAACGTGGGGTCGTAACGTTTCTGCTCCTTGTTACTTCGGGTTTCATTTGTTTCTGCAGCTATTTGCTCTTCTTTATTGGATATTGTGGTATTCCTGCTGTTATTGTGTGGCATTTCTGCTATTGTTGTTGCTCTGTTGCTAGTCTTATTTGTTGATTTCATCTCATGGCTGAGTCTAAAGCCAGTGGTACTCCTGACGTCATCCCGGTTACAACTAGGATTACTGATCACAAGTTGAATTTGACTAAATATCTGGATTGGAGCAAAACCATTCGTATGTATTTGCTGAGTATTGCAAAGGAGGGTCACTTGACTGAGGCACATCCGACAGATGAGTCTAGGCTTACTTGGGCTCGAACAGATGCTCATTTGTTCTTACAGATCAGGAACTCCATTGAGAGTACTATCCTTCCTTCTATTAGCCATTGCAACACGGTTAAAGAAATAATGGATTATTTGGAGCTTATGTACTCTGGGAAAGGAAATATCACTCGCATTCATGAGGTCTGTAAAGGATTTTATCGTGCTGAACAAGGAGACCAACCTTTACAAACCTTCTTCATGGATTTTAAGCGTACGTATGATGAATTCAAGATGTTGATGCTGATCTTCCGACACTGGTGGATAACATGGAGAAACAAGCTATTATGAGCTTCCTTACCGCTCTTGATCCTAAATTTGAGACAGTTCGCTCTCAAATCTTGTCTAGTTCTGAACTTCCTACTCTTCAAGATGTCTATTCTCGTGTGTTGTGAGCTAACAGCTTGTCTCAACCGACTCCTAATCCACAAGCTAGTGCCTTCGTTGGTGGTAGTGTGGGGTCTGCTCAAAGAAATCCAAGGGAACTAAGGCCAAGGACTACTAATCAGCCCTCTAGTGGCATTGTCTGTTTCTATATTAAGGAACCAGGTCACACGAAACGTTATTGTCGCAAGTTACAAGCTATGGCTCCTGATGATGTTCCGTCGCCTCCCCAACATCCGCTACCACTGCTCCTAGCGCTCTTGCTACAGGTAGAGTTGACTCTTGCCTTGCTACTTCTTCCTCAAAGTGGATCATTGATTCTAGTGCCACTGATCATATGACAGGTAACCATCATCTCTTCTCGTCTTTTATGACGTATGCCCATTCTTCCTCCATCGCTATTGCTAACAGTTCGTATTCCTGTGTTCTTGGATCTGGTACTATTAAAGCTACCCCCTCTATTCATTTAACCTCTGTTATGGATGTCCCTGATCTTGCCTTTAATCTCCTTTCCCCTAGTCAACTTACTCGCCAACTAAATTGTTTTATCTCACTTTATCCTGACCATTGTTTGATACAGGATCTCACGACGAAGCGGATTATTGGTAGGGGTTATGAATCTGGAAAACACTATTTCTTTGATGATCGGGTGTCACGTTCGGTTGCTTGTTCTGGTGGTGCATCTCCTTTTGAAGTTCATTGTCGTTTGGGTCATTTATCTTTGTCGTCATTAAAGAGGATTCATCCTCAGTTTAGTCACTTATCATCCTTAGATTGTGATTCATGTCAATTTGCCAAACTTCATCGTGTTCCTTTGGCATCTATAGTCAATAAACGGGCTACGTTCCTCTTTGAGTTAGTCCATTCTGATGTTTGGGGTTCTTGTCCTGTTGAGTCCAAAACTGGTTTTAAGTACTTTGTCACCTTTGTGGATGATTTTTCTCGAGCAACTTGGCTTTACTTAATGAAATCTCGTTCTGAGCTGTTCTCTCTTTTTTGAAATTTTTGTGCTGAAATTAATACTCAGTTTGCTGCTTCTGTCCAAACATTATGAAGTGATAATGTTAAAGAATATTTTTCGGCACAATTTCAAAACTATATGCTTCAGCACGGCATACTTCATCAGTCTTCATGTGCCGATACACCTGCCCAAAATGGTGTTGCTGAAAGAAAGAACCGTCATTTATTAGAAGTTGCTCGAGCTCTCATGTTTCAAATGCATGTCCCTAAATATTTTTGGGCAGACGCCATATCCACTGCATGTTTTTTTATCAACCGTATGCCTTTTACTGTTCTTCATGGTGTTACCCCTTACACCACGTTATTCCCCACTAAGTCATTGTTTCCCATTACTCTTAAGATTTTTGGGTATGTTTGTTTTGTTCGTGATATCCACCCTTCGGTCTCGAAATTGGATCCTAAGTCCCTTAAATGCGTCTTTCTAAGATATTCGAGGGTTCAAAAAGGGTATCATTGTTAATCTTCTGATCTTCACCGATACCTCGTGTCTATGGATGTCACCTTTCATGAGTCTACTGCATTCTTCCCGTTCGCCTCTTCGCCTGTTACTGCCCAGGGCGATGTTGTTGATGATCTCTTAGTGTATCAAGTCTTACCAACACCAGTTCCAGCTCCAGTCCCTGTCATTCCTACTTCTGACTCTGTTCCAGATCCAGTTGTTGTACCTGAGCCAGTTTCTGATTCAACTAATTTGCCCATTGCCCTTCACAAAGGTAAACGTACTTGCACCCATCCCATCTCTTCCTATGTTTCTTACAAAATTTTGTCTCCTGCCTCCTACTCTTTTGTTGCCTCTTTAGATTCCATCTCCCTTCCTACAACCCTTCATCAAGCCTTCGCTCATCCGGGTTGACGTGCTGCTATAGAGACAAAGATGATGGCCCTTGATCAAGCTGGTACTTGGTCTCTGGTTGATTTACCGACAGGGAAGAAAGCACTTGGATGTAAGTGGGTATTCACAGTTAAGACAAAGGCCGATGGTACTGTGGAACGTCTTAAGGCTCGCCTTGTTGCGAAAGGGTATGCTCAAACATATGGCATTAACTACTCTGAGACTTTCTCCTTGGTGGCAACTCTCTTCTGTTCGTTTTTTCATATCTCTGGCCGCTACTTATGATTGAGCACTTTACCAGCTCGATGTCAAAAAATGCTTTCTTAAATGGTGACTTACATGAAGAGGTCTATATGAAGCAACCACCAGGTTTTGTTGCTCAGGGGGAGAATGCAAAGGTATGCCGACTTCAACGATCTCTATATGGTTTAAAGCAAAGTTCGTGAGCTTGGTTTGATAGGTTTAGCTCGGTAGTTCAAAAGTTTGGCATGCACCAAAGCAGGTGTGATCACTCTGTGTTTTACCAACAAACGGATGTTGGTGTTATTTTATTAGTTGTATATGTCGATGATATTGTAATCACATGTGACAATACCTCAGGCATTTCAGTACTCAAGACCTTCCTCAACTCTCATTTTTCAGACAAAGGATTTGGGACTCTTGAAGTATTTTCTGAGAATAAATGTTATGAGAAGTAAGAAAGGGATTTTCTTAACACAGAGGAAATGTCCTTGATTTGTTGGACGAGATATGAAAACTCGGAGCTATACCAAGTAGCGTTCCTATGATTCTAAACCCATTTCTTGATATTGATGGCACAATACCATTTGAGACATTGCCGGAAGATATGAGGAACAAACATGATCCTAAGAAGATCAAGTCTTTTGAGAATCCTGAGAGGTATCGGAGGCTAGTTGGAAAATCGAATTATCTTACAGTAATCTGATATCACTTTTGCGGTTAGTGTCCTTAGCCAATTCATGATGGCACCAACTGTAGCTCAGTGGGAAGCCCTGGAGCATGTTTTGCACTATCTAAAAGGGGCGTCTGGTTGTGGTATACTTTATACTAGTCATGGTCATACTGAGATTGAATGTTTTGTGATGCCGATTATGGTGGTTCGAAAGCTACCAAACGATCTACTACAGGATATTGTGTCTTTGTAGGTGGAAATCTAGTTTCTTGGAAGAGTAAGAAACAAGATGTGGTATCACGATCGAGCGCTAAAGCTGAATACCGAGCTATGGCACAGTCAACTCAAGAGATTGTATGGATTTATCAACTGATGAAGAAGATCGATTATATTACGCCATTACCAGGAAAGTTATGGTGTGATAACAAAGTTGTCTTGCACATAGCCTCCGATTCTGTGTTTCATGAACGAACGAAGCATATCGAGATTAATTGTCACTTTGTTCAAGACAAGGTCAGAGAGAACTTCATCTCTACAGGACATGTACGATCTAGTGATCAATTAGACGACCTTTTGACTAAAGCTCTCACTGGGATACGAGTCGACTATCTTTGTAACAAGTTGGGCTTGATTAATATCTATGCTCCAACCTGAGAGGGAGTGTTGATATATTAGAAGATAAATTAGGGATATGATTGTGATTGATTATGTCCACATTATTAAGGATATGATTATGATTCTATAATTATGGTTCTGTACAACCCTCTATTGTATAAATACCCTTTTGAGGGAATATCGAATAGTAAAGATTATTAAGAACATTTTCTTTCTTCATCTAACAATTATTATTGAATTATTTTTTTTATTTTAAGCATATATTGATCTATTAATGACAACTCTAACTACTTTATGATCACGATTTGAACCAGTCGCATTTTCTAAACATCGCTAAATATTAACATAAAAATTACTCTCATTTTACCCCTCTCTCCTCAATGTCAAAATCCCACATCGGAGAGGCTCAGGAGGGTGCTAGGCTATATAAGCGGACGCGCTGCACACCCCCATGAGACGTCTTTTGGGGGGAGAGTAATGGCTCCGTGACAAGTGGTATCAGAGCCAACCCTGAGCCTTCAGTCTCTGATGGACCCTCCGGACGCCGACGAGGTTGCCGGTGGGCCCTGCGGCGAGGTCGCTCGCGGATTGGCTAGGGGAGAATGTCAAAGTCCCACATCGGAGAGGCTCGGAAGGGTGTTGGGCTATATAAGCGGGAGCCCTGCACACCCCTATGAGACGTCTTTTGGGGGGGGGAGTAATGACCCCGTGACATCAAGCAGTGCAACACAATTATCATTCAACTCTTTCTGGTTAAGCATGCACCTATCCTCAAGGAGACCCCTGCAACCTTCAACAACCAATAATAATTGCAAATTACCACAAATATAGAATTTTTTTTTTGCGTAAATAACTTCTCTCATTTTCTCATTCAAAAGGAAGCACTCAAAATGGGAAACCAGCATGTTGTTTTCTGAACAGAAGAAACAGCAAGTAAGCAAGCTCGCCTTCAGTGAATTTTGGTCCTCTGCACTGCAACAACATTTAAAGATCAAAGGCCTTATCATGATCCTCCAGAATCAGTCCTCAACCTCCAATGTGTTGATCACTTTATTGTAATTCCAGAACAGCGGACAACTACAGGACAACTCTTGAAGACAATTTCACTTTCTGAAACCCCCTTTCTGAAGAAGTGAGGAGGTCTGTTTCAAGAACTTGTTCATACTATTTCATTTCCACCCATAGAAAAATCCACAACCGAATAAGCTTGTCCCTTGGGACCCACAAACGATAGCATTATTGTCAATGGGAGTGTTTGGCAAAGCGATTGAACACCCCAAAAGCACGTTTAAAAGTGTTTTTCCGCAAAACGAGATAATCTCCTTCACACATTTACCTCGTAAATGGTAAAAGCACTTCTCCACTGCTTTTACAAATGGACCCAATCTCTGTCAGTGAGTAAGCTGGAAAAGACAAGTCCTTTCAGGTTTGGATCCTCTAAAATTTAACATTTGTAAACTGACTCTCAAGATGGAGAGATGTAGAAAGGGAAAGAAAAAGAAGATGAAGTGAATCTCAGCATCACTTTCTTTTCACTGTATGTATGAGTCCTTTAAAAGATTTACATTTTAGAAGATCCAAACTTGATCTTTTGATGGCAAGAGCACTCTTGAATGACAGGTAAGCAAATTCTTCTTAATATGATTACAATGACAGTCAATATTACTTGCACCCGTCAACCCTCCGACCAAAAACAATTAATTCAAGGAGAGATTACTTGCGACGCCTGTTGTTCACCGTTTCAGGGTTGCCTTTCCTCATCATGGCAACGAACTCTTCATAATTAATTCTTCCATCCTGCAAGAAAGATGAGATTTTCAGCGACGGATGACTTAACAAGTATATACAGACAACTAAAAGCTTCACAGGATACAGGATGAAGGATTGAAATACCAACAACGTTCGCTTCTAGTTCAATTAGGTTTTCTACTGCCTTTCACCTAGCTTAAACACCCGATACCAGACAGATTATAAGATATTTTCTTCCCATGGTTGTTTTTAGGGTTGTATTGGATGGAACCTGTACTTGGCCATTCTTTGTCTAATTCTTGAGTGAGAGACAATTATAATTATAAGTAACTAGAAGTAAAATGGTGTGTGGTCGCCATTCCCACAGTTGCAGTATGGTTGCACGCTTCAGGAAGCTGTAGACACAAAATTCAGAAGGACGAACTCACATTGTCTGTATCAACTTCAGCGATGATCTCCTTTATTGTTTTTTCATCACTCATATTATACTTCTTCAGTGCATATTCCAACTCTTCCTTAGTGATATACCTATAAAAACAGAAGTGGGAAAAAAAAACAGAGAGTGAGAGGACCAAAAGTTAAATATAAGATTCACCAATGAAGAGTAATGCTCTAATTATGAAGAAAGCTTAAATGCAAGTACCCGCTTCTATCCTTGTCAAAATATTCAAAAGTTAAATATAAGATTCAACAATGAAGAGTAATGCTCTAATTATGAAGAAAGCTTAAATGCAAGTACCCGCTTCTATCCTTGTCAAAATATTCAAATGCTGTGTATAGGTGGTCCTCTCTTTCCACTCTATTCATGTGCATAGTAGCTGTTATAAATTCCATATAATCAATGGTTCCATTTCCATCTACATCAGCCTGAGAACCCAAAAATAATGTTCAGTGGTGAACCGAAAAGGATTAATTTGAGTCAAGACAAGTGATATTGGTGATATAAAGCAGCTCTAAAGATAATACATCGGCAGAGCCTAAGCTTAAATATAAATTCTCAGGACATATAACAATTTCCTCCACTCTCAGTTTTGAGGTTCTAACACTAATTGGTGCTTTAGGTCAATGTTTTAAAATTGGATGCAATCTTTGTCACCACCAAGCATTTGCCCCAGTTAAAAATAACGGAGCTCAAATCTCCTAAAAGCAGAGAAAGATTTTATTTTCTTTCGTTGGTTTTGTTCTTTGTGTGTGTGCACGTTGTTTTTTTGAGGGGCACTAGTATGAACAAACAAGGAAACGAAAAAAAATTTACCGCTTCCATCAACTACCTCACTTCAGACTCAGAAAGCTTACTACCCAATTTGGGGAGACCAACTTTCAACTCGTCAAGGGTGATAGTTCCACTGTTATCTGTGTCCAGTGATTTGAACATCTCCTTCAAGCCAATGATTTCTTCTTCAGAAAGATTTTCAGCAATTACCTGAAATAAATAGAAGGTTTTTCATAAATCATTCTACACCAGGATGCATACTGTTTGGGAAATACCCAAGTTGGGCTTTTACTTTTTTTCAGACAAATGGCAGAAAAATCTTTTTTGTGCAATAGATAATATTTTTCCTTTGCACATCAATGGCCAACTGTGCAAATGGAAAACAGAGACCCCAGCAGACAAAGAAGATGCCATTTATAAGCACAAGTGTATCACAGCATTTAAACCTTGATCTAATTCAGCTATGGCTACCTTCTTGTTCATTATTATTTTACCATCTTTTGGCATTTCCATTACAAACAACAAAGATGGTAACAAATAATTTACCTTCAGAGCTACTTTCTTTAGTTTGTTCATTGCTCGGAATTGTTTCATTCTGGTCAAAACAGCGATGTCAAGAGGTTCATCAGATGCATCCCCGTCTTCTCTCATCCAAGGATGATCTGGAATATGAGTAGAACTCTTACTATGACTGGATGATTTGAATACGCAAAATGCTATGGAAAATACAGCAACAATGTTCTTTTAAGGATGTACAAAAGATAGCATTCTTTGTTCCATCCTATAGAAAGAGAGGGTACTCCCATATTCTTTAACAATATTATTATCGACCAATAAGAGCCAGTGAAAGATTACTTGAAGATGCGAAATCCTATCTATCTCTGAGATCCATCACGCACACATTAGGGACCAATGAGCGACTGGTCTCATAATCAACATGATTAAAACAAAAATGTGACCACTTTTGACAGAGCGAAAAAAAAAAAGTTTGTTTATGAGAAGAATCAAACTTACTAAGGACATCTACGGTTGAAAGCCGTTCTCTGGGGTCAGCTCGTAGCATCTTTTTAACCAAATCTTTGGCGCTACTTGATATAGAAGGCCAAGGTTTTGACACAAAATCGATATGTCCACGAAGTATAGCATCAAAGATTCCCTATTCATTTTCTTCACGAAGAAGAGAATATGAGAAGCAAACAACAGGCTAAAAAGGTCGAGGAAATATGTCTTATATTAGACCAAAAGGCCGATTTCCAAGGTGAAACAGTGATGAACAATTTTTAAGCTTAAAGTCAAGCGGAAAGCTCAGAAATGTGGCATACAATGATTAACATCTGAACTTTCATGTGTCAATCTGATATGAATCAATAATACATTGGAGCTCTAAAAGCTTATAAAGGATAGGAAGTATCCATACCAGCCCAGAAAGGTGGGACACCACTAAGCAAAATGTATAATATAATCCCGGCACTCCAAATATCAGCTTCTGGTCCATAACTTTTACGTAGCACCTCAGGAGCAACATAATATGCACTCCCAACAAGATCGCTAAACACATCTCCTGTCCACAAATTTGAACCGTTAAGTTCAGAACCATCATTAGTTGATTAGTTCGCTGAAAAGGTAAAATGGGACCATCAAATCATACCAAAAGATAAGAGAAAAAGGGCCTAGGATAAGTCAAAGAATGCAAGCAACTGCAAAGGAAACAGAGTGAAAGTAAACCTGACTTGAAGAACACGGAGAGACCAAAATCAGTGGCCTTAAGAGGCGAACTATCATCTTTATTGAGGAACAGGAAATTCTCAGGCTTCAAATCCCTGTGAAACACTCCCATGGAGTGACAATTATGCACGACCGTCACAATCTGGCGGCATAAATTTGCTGCGGCTCGCTCCGAGTAATGGCCTTTGGCTATGATCCTATCGAAGAGCTCCCCACCAGCGCAG
>JANTPZ010004132.1:0-16653 GCA_025593235.1 Vachellia pachyceras
CAAGACGAAGACACGGAAAGAGATCAAGCGAGGGGAGGGGTAGGCGAAAGTTGACAACTACGGGGATTAAATGGGAATGGGAGATTAGAAGAAGCGTGTATTTTGATTCCGAGTGGATTTTAATGCCCTCGAAGGTGGTGTATTATGACGAAAATGCCACGGCTTAGTGTGATTTTGTCAAATTCAAAAATTTTGGAACGGACGAAGTCGGAGAGCAGTCTCCTTTCTAGAACGTCGAAACATTAAACCCGCTCACCGCAAACTGAATGGTAGTGCTCCCCCCCCCCCGGGGCATGTTAAACAGGTTCAGTCCATTTGATCCGTTTTTACATGGAATGTCATTTTGACAGTTCGAGTCCGTTTAGACGGGTTGGCAGGTCAGTCTGCTACTTTTTATTTTATTTTTTTTCTATTTTTAAATTTTATTTTTTATTATTATTTTATTAAATTTTTTTTTTAAAAAAATAATACAACAAATTTACATAAAATTTATTAAGTTTATTTGATTTTTCGGAAGAAAAATATAATACATTTCTAAAAAAATATAATCAACAATGTTTACAATACAAAAATATAATACATAATCAACAATCTCCAAAGTAAATACGCATTTAAAATGAAATAATAAGATTTAAAATGATAGCCCAGCCCACCCTCAGCCCGCGGGTTGGCGGGCTCAACCCACGGGCTGAACCCATTTTCCCAGCACTACTGAATGGGAAGCAAGAACTCAGAATAGAAGGATTATTTAACAAAGTTTTTTTTAAAAAAAAATCTATGACTAATTATACCCAACTTTTGTAATAAAAAATTATACACAACTTTTTCTGAATTTGATCTTTGCTGCAATGATTTCCATCATCTTTAAAATTTTATAACAAATTTTCTAAACTCTTACATATAACTCCCATATTATGAGTTTTGTTCATTGCTTATCCATTATAACTTACAATTTAGAAGTTATATGCGTATAACTCAGAATTTAGAGGGTTATATATACAAAAAAAAAAATAAAATGTAAAAAGATGTATAAGTGATCATTAGGGATTAATTGTACAAGCTTAAAAATTAAATTAAGAGTGATATAATATTAAGCTTTAAATGCTAAGAGAATTATTTATATATAATTTAAAATTAACGAAAGCTTTGAGCTTTAAATGCTAAGAGAGTTATTTATATATAATTTAAAATTAACGAAAAGTTTGTGTAATTGATCGAAGCTTGTGGATGTATCCTTATAGTTATACGGTGGTTTATTTAACATTGGCACCGGAGGGAGTTTTCAGGCGGAAGCATTTGGAGTTTTATGGGGGCGGAAGCAGGTATGGGAATATAGAAGCAGACACGTCCTCGTAGATACGGATTATCAATTTTAGACAAATTAGTTTTAATTAAATTAATATATTTTAATCCACGCACACACAATATTTAAAATAATATCAATTGAACAATAAAATTACTTTAATAAATAATTTCGAGTAATCAGAATTGTTAGTGAAATATAGACCTGAAATAATTAGAGGGAAACAAGTCCTTTAACTCTTTTGCTGACACTTCATAAGTTTTTTATTCCAGACTAATTATATTGGCCTTTTGGTCTCAGAATAACATTCCCTTAAAACAATTTGTTAACCCCACATTTCATTAAAAAATGCGTTAATTAAAATTATTTGATAGTAAAATAACATTAATAATTGATTTTGTTCTATGTATTTGATGATTGATTATTTAACTTTTTCTGTAAAGGATTGATTATTTAATCTATATGCAATGCATAAGATAAAATATTAACATTATTCATCCTATTATTTAGTAAACAATTTTTTACCATCGGCTTTTCGTGTAATAATCTAGAATAAGTCTACATGACACACGCACACAAATGAAATGGTACCACCTATGAAATTTCTTATGTTAGTTGTTTTGACCGACTATGAAGTTCTGTATTCAAATGTATGTTTTCACTATTAAAAATACAACCTTGTTTCATAATAGCATTTTAAGTACAAAATTCCATTTCAAAATGATTTGTAGCTTACCTTTTTTTTTTTTTTTGAAAAAGAAAGAATTATGATATCAATCAATGGTGTAGAACATGGAACTTGAGGTTGAAGATAAAGGATAAACAGAATAGGGGAATATCTCTTCATCAACCTTCTTACCTCTTAGTTATGGAATTTGTATGACAGAATTGTTTGTTGCTAACAACTCGAACGGAGGATAGAATTGCTTTGGTTTCCTCTGCTTTCCTTAAGCCAGTTTGGCTTGAAACTAAAGCTGTTAAATCATTATGTATTATTTTAGATCATATTCATATCGAGTGTTCAACATAAAGAACGAAAACTTCCTTCAAATTGCTTTAATTGTTGGATTATATCTTTCCTTATTAGCATAACGGCTTAACAATGGTTGAGACAACCTTGTAAGATTGGCTTTTCAGGGTCTCCGATGTAAAAGAGTGAGAACTTCTTGCCAAATTGCTTAAACGTTGGATAGTATCCTTCCTCTTTAGCATAGCGGCTTAACAATAGTTGAGACAACTTTGTAGGATTGGTTTTTCAAGGTCTCTTGGTGTAGCCATGTACATTTCTTTGATGTTGAGCTTTTACTGGGAAGTAGGAACCTTGTTTAATAGGATCGTCTGGGTTATTGGATAAACATATAGCTGATGTAACCCGATGACAGAACTTCTCCTAATTGTGTGAGCCAGTACAGAGTCAACTCGGAATCAGCAGGACGTCCTTGCCTTCATCTCTCACTCCCACACGCAAGCCCATCTTATATATACATATATTAAAAATTTATTCAATCGGGAAACCTAAACTTAACTGTTGTCTTTTTTATTACTCCTGGAAGATGGTACTTTCGCTTTGCCTTTGCTTTGTTTGAAAGGCACCTAGTCACCTGCAAGTTTAGTCTGATTATATAAAACTGATTCAACAAATACCAACTAATCCTTGTCTTACATGGACCAACGCATACCTGGGGAGTGTTGATCTAAACATCCTAGGGGAAAAAACCTTCAAGGATTATAAGCAATTACGAAGAATGATTTGGTAATGACCTTATTTTTTAAAGTGGCAGACAACTATTTGTTACCATTAAAACTTTATACCATATAACTTTTTAAATTCAAAGATTATGTGTAAACACAACATGCTTATGTCTATCAAGAGCATTTCATCTGACCAAATTAAACTTAAACCCTCTGTTCGGTTGGGAAGTTTTTGATAGAGAAGGGAGGGAAGCAATTCTTTTGGCTTCTTCAATTGTTTGGATAAGAAAAATGGAGGGAATGGTATATTTTAACTATCTATCCTCTTTTCCCTCCACGAATCAACCAAAAAATTATTAAAATTTCTCTCCTCCCTTTTCTTCCTCTTAAACAAAACAGAATATCGTTACAACACCTTTCATTTCCTTCCCTTCGATGAACCAAACGTGGTTAAAAGATCCGACTCCTAACACATGTATCCATACGCATGCACCAATAATGGTAGACACTCAAGTTGTAAACAGTGAATCAATAAGAACCTGATCAGAAACTTTTAAACTATAAGAACTGATTAATTTAAAATTCTTTTGAACTACAAGGATTAACTAACTAAATAATAACATATAGAACTTGTCAACTTAATAACTTAATAAGACTGCGGAGGCATATCCTCTATGTAGCATAGATTCAGTGTCTCATGCACTCATGAATGAAAAATCATTCATCAGTTGAAGAATTCAAAGCAGGTCGCTCCTCTTCCTCAGGATCATTAATTGTTACATACGGAGGAGCAGGGTGAACAGAAGCAACTGTTTCCATTGCAGAATATGAAAGTCTGGAAGCAGCATAGTCTGCAACTTCCGTCTCCGTTGAAGACTTGGAAATCAGCCCTTGTGACTCCATGGTTTCTCGTGCTGCCTTTTCCTTCGCTTTTTTGGCTCTTTCCAACACTTCATCCTGCACATGCATTTTAGTTTCACACACTAAAGTTTCAGTGGGTTGGGTCTTGGGGATATCTATGCATTTCTTTTCCCAAATTTACATCTTCAAGGGCAATTGAATTAAAGTACAAGGATTAACTTTAAAATTATAAACATTCCAATGTTGATCCTCAAAATGATAATACGATTGTTTGATGTTTCAACCTCAGAATTTCTTTGGTTGAAAAAACAGAACTTCATAATCTCTAATCAAAGAAAATGCCGACTCCATCTAGTGGGATAAGACTTTATTATTGTTGTTGTATCCTTGTCATATATAAAATCATCCTATGTGGCAAAAATTCCATACATCTCAGCTTCCATGTGGGTTGTTTTTCAGAAAATCTGAGAGAAAAAAAAGGAAAGATAGAGAGGAGAGATAAAGGCCACATTAACCACATCTCCTTCACATTGGATCCAAAAATTCCTCACCAACATAAGCATTCTTCAGCAAATCAACATGCTCAGCAGTGATGTAGGTGGAAGTTGGTGGTGTGAATGTTAGAGTGGGAAGAGGAAGAAGATAGGTCAATGGTGATAGTGAATATATGGCAACATTCCTTCTACCCCAACGCCTTGTCTTTCTTCTTTTGCACATATAATTGTTGGGATTAGAACGTACGAGCTGCGGAAGAAATGATTACAAATTAAAATTTTCTAATCCCACGTATAGATCTGCCAAAGGCGTTTAGACCGAGGAGATAGCGTAATACCTTTTCGGTTCTTGAATTCCCGGCTTCCTTTGCGTTTGGATATCTTTCAGTTCTCAACGCCCACACCCTTCTTGAACTCTTCCGCATTCTTGAACACAATCTCAAGGAGCCGATGCTTTTGGTCGTCTCCCTCTACCGGTATCCATGCGAATAGTTCCCAACAATGACAACATCTAGCGCTTCTGATGTCTCACTCTCTTTAGGGTTTCTGTGGCTCACAATCAAATTCGAATTGCATATCTATCCTACTCATGAGTTCTCATATTTATAGAACTCATGGAAAGCATCATAATTTAAAATTAATCTTTTATTAATCATGAAAATCCGAATTTGATAAAGATATAAAGATATTCAAGATTAATCTTTTATTAATCTTGAAAATCCGAATCTCAAAAGATATTTAAGATCAATATTTATTAATCTTGAAATTCAAATTCCAAAAGATATTCAAGATTAATCTTCATTAATATTGAAATTTGAATTTCAAAAGATATTCAAGATCAATCTTGATCAATCTTGAAAATCTGAATTTCAAAAGGATATTCAAGGTTAATCTTCATTAATCTTGAAATTTGAAATTCAAAACATGAAATTCGAATTTGCAATTCTAATTTGGATTAATCTGATTTGATCAAATCATATCCATATAATTAATCCAAATAATGAGCCAACAAATTTAATTTATCTTTATAAATTAAATTTGAATATCAATGTTAGTTATTTAATTTATCAAATAAATTAAATATTAAAACCAATATATAATATTGTTGTCATTTCGAATTTATATATACACATATATAAAATTTGAATAAACCCTAGAATTAAAGCTCACGTTAGGCTGTTATTGCGTGAGACACTGTAGGCCCATATGAAGTTGATAGTGGGCTAAACTAAACATTAGCCCACAAATTGCAAGTGGCCTCTAGCAAGAAGTTGCGACTACCCAAATTACATGAGGATCGTTAACACGACACAACATTTCATTTAATCACATCACGTCCCTTTTGTCATACGATATCTCGGTTAAGGATGAGGCATGGATGGCTTCATCCTCCTATTCCTAACCATTACTTTCTTGATCCTCGAGTAGTCTGATCAAATAAATGAAAACTCCTTTCCGTTACAGTATGACCATACATTTCTCAGACTCACTCATCGAGGGGCCCAATAATATCTCTCAGCTAAGCCTGATTATAGCCTTTATCATCACCCAGTCAAAGGTGACTTTTGACTAGGTCAAAGCTCAGTATCTCTCATGTAGAAATCAATGATGATCTTAGGTCAAAAGGCATTGTGATGTTATCATATATGAGATAAACTAATGACTTACTCCATACAGCCCTTTCATAGTGGGTCGGTCCAACAACTAGTACTCTTACAAGTGCCTATGACTTTGACTCGTATCTCCATACCTTATCAAAGTCATACTGATATTATTTTATATATGCTCCCGCATAGACAACCAACCAGGGACATTTAAGACAATATTCATAATTCGTCTATGGATGCAATTATCATAATAAACATGCAAAAGATATGATAATTAAATGGAGAAAATACATTAAAATAAATAATGTTTGAGGTACAATGATTGGTCCTTAGGGTACAATTTCCAACAATAACCTCTAAACTACCTTAAAACCAATGAAATTCAGAGGCTGGGCTCGACATTTCTGGTGACAAAGTAGGGTGATCACCTTTCTTTGACAACATTTCCTCTCCCATCCTGTGCCCATTCTTACTGTACTCATGTGAAGGAGATGGGGTTCATGGCCTACATCCTTTCCATCTTTCCCATTGTTTAGATCATATTTTATATAAAAAGGAAACCCATGTGGAGGTTGAGGTGTAAGGAATTTTTGCCACATAGGACGATTTTCTAGATGACAAGGATAATAATATAAAAAGTGAAAAGTTAAAGGACTGAGTCGCACTGAGTCATAGTTGAGGGACTAAGTTATAAGCAAGTTAAAAGTTGGAGGATTAAAAGATTAATTTTTCCTTTGATAATCAAATAATTGTGTAATATAATGTAAGAACTACTAGAATAACGAAATTGGAACAAAATCATACTTTCAAAACTAGGTGATCACGATTGGATTTTTGTCTAAAATTCTGAGTTGTGATATTTTGTAGATCAGACTTCATGAAGTGATAATTATGCAGCTGATTGAAAGAATATCCTGTGTTCTGATAATTCATAATTAGATATAATCCAGGGCACATGGAGGCTATTCAACAAGTGTTGTGGATAAGCAGTTAAAATTTATCAAGCATTATACTTGTCAAAAACCATGCTGGCCCTACACAAATTTAAACTCCAAGCCTAATGGTTAGAGGCCTATTTCTATGAAACCAGACCAACATCAGAATTCCTGAAGAAAAATTAGGTACCCTGACATAGTAGAAATACGTTTTTTTTTTAATTAGAGAGGCAGGTACTAACTGCCTTGATGTTACAAGCCGGTATGAACCCGCGACCTCTCACTTATGAGAGATTTCATATCATTAGGGGACAAGGCTATCAGTTTAAAAGAATACTTTCTCATACAGCATTTCCTAGTTATTCTAAATTACACCATTCTCTCACATCTCCATTTAGATTCTACATACTAGTAATGTAAAAAGGAACAAAAAAGGAAGATCACTGAATTCAAAGTCAATATGACAAATCAATGATCAAGGGGTCGTCTCTCTCAGTGATTAGAGGCCCCTTTTTAGGTCACCAAACCAAAATAAGAATTTCTAATGAGAATAGGTATCCTAATGTCATAAAGATATTAAATATCATTTTCTAATGCAATCTCATTCATCTAAAACACACTATTCTCTGGAATATCAATTAGTCCCCATTCTCTTACTCATATTCGCCTCCTTTAGGGGCCATATCTAGTAACTGTTCAGTAACACATGCAACTTTCAAATTTGGACAGCTGGAATTCTTTTAGTGGTCTAATGTCTATTGGAACTAAAATAATCACCTACTTTACATCTAAGTTCAATGATAGACAGGGAAGCACCATTTTCTGAAATGCGGTTTGCAACTCATGGTGTACTCTCCAGACATCCAAACAGTTGTATCACAAAACTTCCAAAAATTAAATCTTTGAACAGTTTATATTATCACAATTATTAACATCAGCTATCAAGAAAATTGGTCATGATATTATTTGATCAGTCCTAAAGCAAGAGATATGAGACATCAGAGGTTTCCGTGTAGACAAGTGTTTGAACTTTTTTTTGGTTGCAGAATGGTGTTTGAACCTTGAAATTGATCAGGAATGCAGTAAATTGTAATGCTAGCTTAAACAGCCCTTACTTGGAAGTCTTGAACTTGCTTTCTTTGTTCAGCTTGCGATCTACCAACAGCACTCAAAAACTCACCAACTGTGGACTCAATACGCTCATTTACAGCTTCAGCTAGTGCTTTTCCCAAGAAAAATGCATCCAGAATGCTCCTGCTGTCACCATCGCCTGCATGATTCATTACCTTATGCATTTGAAACCAAGATATACAACTCTTTATACACGAAGTCTTCAATTCAGTTCAATCAAGCACTCAATGAACTTCCAAGAAAACATGGATGTGAAATGAACAGATTGTGCAACATTCCTAAGCTAGCTCTATACACCTTGGGTCACCATGAGGCCTTAAGATGGTATTTTAAAGTCTTGAGGCTTTCCTACCTAACATTGTTGCCTCCTCTTGGCTCGAGTCATAGCAAATGAATCTTTTATTAAGAGCCAACCGACCATGGAAAGGGTCACTCGGTACCCAAATGGTCAAAATTGAAAGGCACCCTGAGCACCCACCTCAAGTGAAAGCCATCTATCTGAAAACGACTACCTGGAGCACCAGAGTGAAAGCCATTCAAAGTAGGCTGCCACTGATCCATTCAGAAGTAAGATGGCACTTAAACTTCGAGCTGCCATAGACCCATTCACAAGTTAGGACATGTCCTTTCTGCCAGGTGGCAACATTACCAATTATTTTAATGAATCCAGCGCAGCTAATTGAATTCAAGGTCTAAGAATTAATGCTCTCAAAATTTGTCAAAAATCCGCAATATCTAAATTTAACTAGATCCTTTGGTAAAATAGGAAAAAAAAAAAAAAGAGGGACACTAGACTATCCATTCTCATTTCTCATGCAAATGCAGAAAATCAGACGACATTAAGGATGAGAATTTCAATCAATTGCATTTCGTTATAATTCTTGTTTTTTTTTATCATACAGTTCGCCATACTTCAAGAACTGAGTTCGCCGGCATAAATTATGATTACGACTCTCGTATCAAAGACAATACCTTACTATACCTCAGTGCTTATAACGCCAAAACACATCAATGAACATCCTAAAGCTTCATTCGATAAAACCTCTACATATAATAATATAAGTGATCAAGCATCATCATTCAGGTAAACTAACCAGCAATCGTAGTAAAAAAAACGTTGGCCTTATACAGATGAACAATAGCAGCATCTAAGAGGTCAGAGGAGAGACAACCTTAAAAGTATGAGAGAGAGTGAGAGAGAGAGAGGGAGACTGTTTTGTACCAGAGCCGGGGCCACCTGGCCAGATGCTACTATTGCATCGAACTCCATTGTTCTGATAACCCGTAATGCTGGCAGATCTTAAGCCTTTGAGCTTGAGACAAGATGAAGTACAAGGAACAACTGAATTCCATGACAAGTGATGGAGAGGAAATTGGGGTTTGGACATGGAACAAGAAAATGGCACGGGAGATGCTGAAGGCGAAACCCCACTCATCATTTTGTCCCAAATCCTTTATCGCTCTTTATCCCGTCAGTCACAGCCAAAATTCCTCGCGTTCAATCAATATCATATAAGGGGAGCCGCACGGTCAGCTCAGCTTTCGTGGAGATGAACGAAATGCATTTTACTGCATTTTAGTTGAAAAGTTAGTTGAAATAGGGGAAAAATCTATACTTGAAGCTGAAAAAAGGAGTTTGGTCAAACTGTTAAAAAGGTAAAATTGGTGATATAATCTCAACACTCTTTCCTTTTTAAATTAAAATTCATAATCCTTTTTGTGGTTTTTCATCCAATAAACTTAAAAAGCGACTCTTTTATAATCATAACAATCCACCACGGCGCCGTTTCAACAGCGGAGACCCACTGGATAAGGATTGCGGAGAGGAGATAATTGAATCCTCAGTGAAGTCAGAGGGAGCAGGTAACGAAGGAATCAGGTACGAACAATTCCAATCTTCATCAATCTCCTTTTTGCTAGGCTCTTCTTGGCTCATTTTGCTTTCTACAACAATAATCAGAAATATATATAAGAATAAATAATACAAATCTAAAGAATCTTCCTCCCATCTTTCACTCACAATGCGTGGACTCCCTCCTTGCCACTCAATACTCATGCATATGCATCTGGATTTTGATCCATGTTGTCATTATGCATTTTTCTATGGTATTTCACTCTGGACGCATGCGGTGTTTAAGCTCAAATTGTTTCTTTAATGTTTATCCGCATTGTTATTCAACTTTAAGTTATGTGACTACGCAATTAAAAAAAGAAGAAGAAGAAGAAATGCCTGCATTGATTCTATTGCTTCCTTATACGTGCTACATATTAATTGCTGTATTGCTAATTTGAAGTTTTGGATTGACAATGAGACTGGAACTAAACTGTAATAGTTAGACAATCATTCCCGCGGGTCTTTGAAAGGGTTGGTATTTACCAGTGGATTGTGTGCTTGTTCCATTCAAGTTCATCTTGCTCCTCGTGGGTGTTTGTAGGTAATGAAATACTTATTAGGCGCTACCCAATAATGTGTTGATTGTGGGGAAAGAATTCTTATCAATGGCCGATTGTGCGGGTTCCTCATTGTGTGTTAAGCTGCATATGCTGGGGAGGCCTATTAGAGTGAGATATTTTTCATTGCAGATTACAAATTTTAAGACTATTCACAGGTATCGTGCTTCTTACTTCTGCCTTTTCCTTTTCTGCATTTCATTTCTCTCATCTCCACTATATGTGCCCTCCTATTTTTTGCAGTAGCTCTGATTTTCTTCTCCTTCCCCCTCCCCTATCCCCAAGGAGACAAGTGAGAATCCTGACTAAGCAAAATGGAAACAGTAAATTCTTGAGGCCCAACTAGTAAAGTGAGCAGTGAATTCTTATAAAATCATGAAAACTGTGAAAAAGCAATAGTAAAACTTAGTTTATCGTGAGATGCTCTGGCCAATATGCAATATCTCAATTCTTTAGTCCTCATTTATAGGCGACTTTCTAAAAGGTCTCTTCGATCCTATTTATAAGTGACTTTGATAGTTTCAAATAAGCATTAAATATTTTTTCTAGATATGGTCACATTTAATAAGGGTAGTGATAGAGTATAAATTAATATGATGTTGAAATTTAGTGTGATTCATAAGGGTAATATTGGAAATCTCATAAATTTTATGACAAATTTAATGCTCTAGATTGTTTTTATTGGTATGTATGAATTAGTTAGAAGTCTCTTATAATAAATACTAGAGGAAGTAAAACAAATCCAATGGTTAAAACAAAATAAACCTTCCTCAGATTGAACTTTTCAGAGCTTCAAACCTTGATGTCTTTGTGTTGGGATGTTAACTTTGTTGAAACCTAAAAAAAATTCTATAGGGCTGACAATGAAATGTTTTATCATGGAAAGGTTTGGTGGCAACTGTTTAATATCCATAGAAAATGAATTTACCTGAAAAAAAAAACTTGAAGAAGCAACACTTTTGGTTAACTATTAAATAGTAGTTCTTCCCATAAGTACGTCTTTTTAAATATTAATTAAAGCCAATAATATCTCTTTAATACACATTAAGGCTTAATATGAACTTTTTCCGAATCAATATAAAACAGATATTGAGATAGATGTGCATTCGTACAAGGAAAGATAGGATTCAAAATGATCACATCAGAGGTGAAGTAGACATGGTTCATATTGAAGAGAAAATGGTAGAAAATCATCTAAGGTGGTTTGGACATGAATAAGGAACGCTGTTGGAGGCACCAATGAGGAGGGTAGATTAGGTAGTATAGGTTTCTTTAGAGAGAAGCAGAGGAAGATTGAAGAGAATTTCAATGAAATCATTGAACATGACCTTTTGGTTGACAATCCATCTAAAGATTTGATAGTGTGCTCGTTTGGAAAACAGTTGGGAAAATAACCGTTGGTCAAAATGCATTTTGGCATAATACATTCTGCCAAAAAGGAGCTTTTTGCTCAAAATGTAATTTGAAAAAAATGAATTGTCAAACGCTGGAGTCTATAAGCTAAAGGACTTTTGAATTCAAAATACATTTTGGATCTCGGAAAGGAGTTGCCAAACAAACACTGTATATAGATTAAAATGGCATCATGCAATTCATATAGCTAGTCCTACCTAGTGGGATAAGGGTTATTGCTACTGCTACTGTAATTTTTCATCTCTAAAATATTCAGCAGTGAAATTCCTGTGCTTAATTCCTCAATTTTATTACATACACTCCGGGTATAGTTAGCATCAACAAATTTGCTTACTCACCATTTTGCTTTTTAATATTAAGTTTGTCAGAGGCGTTGCTATCATGTGGTTATATCAAATGGCTATTTAATTTCTTTTTCATGAATGGTATTACAAGCATGGCAGGTTGACCCAACCTGTGAATACTTGTTGCAGAAAGAGTTCCAGAAATGGCTGTAAACTTGGTCAATTCTCTTCATGGAGAATGTTTAAGCTAGGTGCTGATGGTTACAAAAATTTGAATATTAGTCCTCATCCTCAGGCGACCTCCTTGATGAGCATTGGCTTAGGGACTTTAGCTGATTTTGATGGTGCAACGGCCTCTAACTTGGTGCCGGTTGTTGACCAGGTGCTTTTGATGGCCAGTATATTTCTCACATATATGGCTGGAGTAATTTCTCTTGAGAAATCTTATACCAGTGGTCAAAAGATCATTTATAACAAAAATATGGTTGCTGAAACCTCGGACAATTCTGGTAGGTAAGGGTAAGCATGTCAATGGTGGCATGGTTGAACATATGGTTGAAAATTTTATTTGTATTTGAAGACAGGATTATAGTCTGCTTCAGTTAGTTTCTTGAGGAACTTTCTCTCTATTGCAGTGATGTGAAGAATAATTATCAACTTAATTCAAGGTATGTATTGAATGTTGTGAGGGAAAAGCTTTTGAATTCTCTAAACACTTTAGAATACAAGGCTTATTCAGGAGACTGCGTCATTCAGTCTGTAAAACAGCCGTTGAGTTTGAATGCTGTTGCTGAGGGTCCAAAGTTACGGTTGCTTTGGGCTGCTTTTGAGCAAATTGAGGAGGAGGCAGGCATTTCTTTCTTTGGTTTGAATTTCAGAATCTTATCTGTGTATTAACTTTAGAGTGTGAGTTATTTAAATGTGGGATGAGCAATAATTCTGTTCTAATAATTGCTTCAATTGTGTTTCCAACCTAACATATCTCTAATAATACTTGTTTCTTGAGCAGAAGTATTTGAATGCAGGTAAGTATGTAGTTGGGATTGGAGATATATCTTTATAGTTTATATAAATTTAAAATAAAAAAAATGCAAAGTAACTTTTCTCTATATTTTTAATCATGTGCTTCCTCCTTTAACATAGATTAATTGCAATTTGAATTTGAAAGTTAGTGTACAAGACTGGCGAATTAATGCGTTCTAGTTTCTAGAAATTAAAACCATTGAATTTGCTTTTGGATAGATCCTATTGCTAATTTAAGGATGCATGCCATAGTGATAAAGTAGGCTAGGTATAATTATAAGCTCTTTTCATGACATTTTACAAAATCAGTTGTTTTCGGCTAGCTAATTGAGCGTTGTCCTCGAGGTCAACAACGCCTTGATTCTCGAATGTTGCATCTTCTCTATTTTACTCATTCTTATTCATGAATCCAAATGAATTAGTGCATTTTGTGACGATGTTGATGCTTTTCTTTTCCTTCCATCTGATTTTTATTTTGATTAAAAATTGAATCTTAGTTTGCAATTGACTTCCATGAAACTCCTAGATTATTTTTTCTACACTGTTATCAACAGTTCTGCTTTTGTTTTCCAGGTTAAAAATATCTCAAGCAATGTCAAACCTATAATTATGGATGATTGGTTGAGAGTGCTTTCTGAAGTTGTTCAAAGATCTTACGGTTCCATATGTCTGGCTTGGCTGGAAAAGGAGATTTCCCTTGGAAAAAGCAGAGCTGAAAAGGTATTTCTGTAAAGTAAATGCTCCACTTGACACACATCATTTTGGCTATTACTTTTGAATAAAATGCTGATTTTATATGCGTTTCTTTCTTGTTCTTAGAAATTTGCTTCTTTGGCACTTGAGAAAGTTAAAGGAGATAGCATTATTGTGCAAAGCATAAAAAAATCTGGCAAGATAGATCTTTATGCGGAATTACTGTGCTATCTTACTTACGGTTCTTTCAGGTGAGATTATCATGATTCTCTAATTTTTGCTTGGATCATATTTTTCTTCTGTGCTTAATTGTATTGCTTCTGGATTCATGAACTAGTTTATTGTAATTTCATTATATGCTATGAAACAGAAATGCTTCAAAGGTGCGTATCATGTTTACCCCATGGCATTTAGTTGTGTCTCTAGGATCTTCTAGTTTTACTAAAGTGGGTCCTATGCATATGTATTTGCATGGAATCTGAGATAGGCTACATTGTTCACAGCTTATGAATCATGTGATTTCCTACAACTTTTATAGATATATTGACCTTGACATCTTTCCTAAGCACATAGTCAACACTTCAACTAAGTAATTTAATATCCGTTTGGATGGGTAGGCAATGGACATGCAACTTGTAAATTAGCTTTCTTATGAATATTTGGTCCATGCATCAGGACTTATATCTACATTGCTTTTCGTTTAGTTATGTGCTTGCATTTTGGTTTTCCATGAAAACATAAGCGACAAAACACATCAAGGTGTCAATGACAGGTAGTTTTGTAGTTTTCCTTATTTTGGACTTTGTGGTTTATTAGAATGAAATGACGTTGATAAAAACTTGTTTTTCCTGCTTAAGAATGCTGATTTTATAGTGAAATATCTGATATGGGGCCATTACTTGATTTCTGAGTGCTTAGCAATAAAGTATTTAGCCTTGATAAGGAAGGGAAACCTTTTCTATTTGGTGATGATTGTGCCTAAAAGCCTAGTTGACCATCATCTTTGTTTTGGGCGTATTCTATGATGTCATGCCAGACTTTTGAATCATGACCATCACCTTCAAAATTGGTTATCATGTATTTAATCTTTGATTTGGGATTCTCACCAGTCACCATTCATTTTTATACCCTTTTTTAAATATCTATCAGGGAGGATTGTTGCTTTGATTCCTCTTTATTTGATTTGCATGGGATTTCTATCTTGGAGGATTTGGTGATAACGTTAGCAGATGGGGTTGCCAGCTTGTATTTGGAGTTCATTTCTGTTGATAGTGATATGTCAAGTGAAACAAATAGGTTAGACTTGTCATTATGTAATTTTTCCACCAGAGAACTCCAAAAACTACGGAATGAGGTACTTTCTCAGTATCCTTTATGAAGTTTCTTGCTTAGGTTGGGCATTAATCATCGTGTTAGTTTCTAAAAGTATATTACTTTTTTCATCTTATATTTGAAGATTTTAGTCCTCCGTCACAAAAAAAGGCAACTTGAAAATCTGGAGAGCTTGGATTGGTCAACATCTAAAGAAAAAGGAAAAAAAAAAATCTATATGTTGCTAACTGTATTGATTACTCCTTCACTCTTTTTTTCCTGTTAAAATTCAATGCAGGTTCGTTTTAGCTGAATGTTTTATATTTTAGTCCTTTGGAGTGGTTATTTTCTTGTAAACATCGTTTTTCATTTGTAATTATTTTTTGTTATTATGTCTAAAATTGCTGTTTTGAACCATTGTAAAAAATTCTTTTGTTTGGATGGACTGAGTTGGTTTCGCCCTTTTGCTTAATAATGTTTTGTGGTCACAATCTCTAGCTGTCATTTAGATATGCGTAAGTATTCATGAACCAATTTTAGTCGTATTGCTTGATGTCATATAATGTTTTTGTTGATTGGGCTGACCAATCAAAATGACATCTTTGAAATCAAGCTATTTTGAGACGTGGGCTCAATTTTCTAAGATGTTATGAATTGTTTTATTCGCATGTACTTTTCATTTGTAAATATGATGCCTATGTGTATCTTAACGCACTTTTGAAAAGATCTGTCCTGTGGATTACTTTAACAAATCAATGTAAGGAAAGTTGATATTTTAACTCTCCATGTCTGTATGTCATCTGTTTTTCTAAAGCCTCATGACTGAGTAATTCACTTTCATTATTTGACTTTCCCACTTGAGCGGAACACTTTCTTCTGGCATTATTTTCCTCGTGTGGTGATGAAAATTTTGTTCAGTACCAAATGGTGTTCAGATCTGTGAGATTTTAATTCTTGTAATTTGTTGGTAATTGCTGATTTTATGGGATTGTAATCTTTGATTTTATGGGATATTTATTAGGGAATTTTTAGCTTATTTTTAGGAGATAGTTTAGGTTCTGTTTGTCCCTATTTGTCTATATATATGTGGTTGTATGATTCAATAAACATATGTGCCGAATACAATTTTTCTATCAGATTCTTCAGAATTAGAGCGTAATTGAGTCTTTTTTTTTTGCCATTAATGAAGTAAGTTACATGCTTGCAAATTGAATGTGGTTCATGCACTATTTTAAGGTATCCTGATTTCTTAGATTCTATCTTTCTTTGCAAAATTTGTGTGAAATTCAAATTTCAACAAAACTTTAAGAAATTCTTCTTCAGGTAGCCTTGAACCAGTGGTTGTACGACAACATGAACACAGTTGTGTCAATGTATGAGGATCGCTTTGACTTGTGTACTCTGGAGAGTCGACCCATTGATCTACCACGTAATAGTCAGACTGAAAATCAAGGC
>JANTPZ010004133.1:0-14650 GCA_025593235.1 Vachellia pachyceras
TTGCAACAAATCCCAACCCACATTTCTTCTTCACTGGTTGTGGTCCATTGTATTCAAGAAAGAAATGACAATTGAGGAAAAATGAAATCAAGTTTGTGACAAAAATACTTACTGAAGCCAGACGACATTCAACGACCCTATTGTTATAATTTGTAGCAGCAGTTACAGCCTTTTGAGACTCTGCTAAAGAATGGGCAATTACAAAAGTCCCACCAGCAGGAAGCTGCACATCTGTAGCACGAATGGGGTTGAAATCAATAAGCTCAGCAAATCCAATCTTGGCCATGACAGAGATTGCCTGTCAAGTAGGTTTTAATACATTGTTAGAAGAAGTAAAGAGCAAGGTCCAAAAACCAATTAATTAGTCTCCAAAACTTCAATTTTAGGCTCTGATACCACCAATCTGGATTACAAAAACTCATTAAGACATTCCTTTTTTAAGTAAAGATAGAGTAGAATTTAAATGAAAGATGTCGGCAACCTGATCCATCCCACCAGATTGTGTTCCAACATGCCTTTCACATTCACATGTAAGTTGAGCAATTTCCTTCTGTGAACAATGCGAAAATGTTAGAACTCAACAAATATGAAATTTCACAGAAAGAAGAATATCAAATATACTCTGCAGCAAAAGCATGCTTCCAATATCAAGTTTTGGGTACACTCTAAACATCAAACTGAATATTCATTCTTGGTCAACTCAAGATATAAAGTAAACAGATATCTTAATATTCACTATAAAAATCATTTATAGTAGTTTTCATAGATGTAATAGAATGAAAGCAGAAACCTTCTACAAACTATAATCCATGACTTACCTTTGGGAAATTCACTCCAAAAGCAGCCATAATGGCAATGGTAGAAGAACAGACAAATGCTGCAGAGCTTGATAGTCCAGAACCTGCATGAAAATTTTACGTTACTTCTTGAATTTAACTCCATTTACAACGAAAGGGTTTCTGATAAGAGTATTTGGGATGATAAAAAAACACCTTGAGGAACTATTCCATCAACAAGAACATCGAGTCCAACTTTTTCACTAACATCCACTCCTTTTGATTTTGCATAATCGTAATAACCTTTGTACCTACAACAATCATGTCGTCAAAATTTTAATCAGTAACAAACAGTTATCTCTTTATTTGATTAAAAGACCGACTGCCAAAAAAAAAAATTAGATTCCAGCATCTCTAACTTTTCTGACTTACCCACATATAAAATAATGCCCCCATTTGTGATTCTTCAAGTCGAGTTCCTATATGAAAACCGACGCAACAGCGAACAAGTTAACAGATGATTTTGGTCAGAAATCTTAATGATCAGGCCAAGCTTGTTTTCAAAAAGTAAAATAATGGGGCAGGATGTTATCACTGTTGAACTTTTGAGCGGAAAACCAACAGGGACCCACAATAATATTATTAGGCAGTAAAGTGAGCATAGACGTAAAAAAACCCCACCTGGTCAGGATCAGCAGGATAAGTACACATAGCATGTTTTTCATCATTCACATTAGCAATTCTAAGAACATTTTCGGAATCGTTTTTCCGAATCGCCACGATCGTATCTTGCCGAATTGCCATCGGCAAAACCGAATATCCCTCATAGTCAATATGTTCTCCGATTAAGTTCACTCTACCTGCAACCAACAAAACAAAATAAGTTTCCATAGAGTAATCAACAACAAGAAGATGAGAAGGAGAAGGGGAGAGTGGAAGAACCAGGTGAACGGGCGAAGACATCGGGAGGATGACCGAAAACGTTCTGAAACTTAGACTTGAGATTGTCAAAACGAAGCTTGGCCTCTTCGAGCATAGATCCTCCGCCATAGACAGGCTCCAGTGAATCGAAAATTGGAATAGGAAGGTCTTCGTTTTTCGCCATCATTATTGTGTGAGGATTTTCCAACCGAGACTTCTCTTGCCCGCTCCTATTCACGCAATCTGGAAGCTTATGCCAAGCGCACCGAGCTCGCATTATAGGCCCGTTTCGCAAATTGTGATAAGCCATTTATAAGTGTTTATTCACATAAGTTGAGGTAAATATGTGGAGGAAATTGTCTCGTTTTACGGAAAAGCACTGTTAAACGTGCTTATGAAAATAAGCCCATGGTTACCAAACAGGCCCATATAACTATTATTATCTTATATTATAACAGGCCCATATAACTGGTTGAAATATTATATTATTATTATCTTCTTCTAAATCCATCCAATCTAATCATAATCTTCGTTTACCTTAACCATAATCTAATTTGATAAATTAATTAAAATACAATTACAATTATCACAGTATTTATATTTAATGAGTCCATTTATGGAGGTATACTTAAAAACAAAATAATAACAAATTATTATATCCTTCCATTCTTAACTAAAGAATCAGTTTATCTTTTTGAAAAAATTAGAAGGGATAGATAAATAAAGTTTATAATATATAGTCTAAAATATGTATGTGTTTTATTAAATCATATGTTAATTTATAAATTAAATATATTGATTTTAAAAAATGATAAATATATTCATTAATTAATTTCATTTATTTAAAAATTAAATAATTTTATATTAAGGAGTGTTGTGTAAAGTGATTGCAAGGATAAGTGTCCACGTGGAGGTGACAAGTGACAACGACGATGCGGCAGAGATTTCGCTTTAACTTTTCTTTTTGAAATTTAAAATTTAAAAGTCAGCCTGTCCGCGAAATTTCTGGTTAAGAATTTCTTTTAAAAGAAAAACCTTTATTTCTTATAGGATCACGCTCTTGACTCGCGCCAAGTTCATTTGATTCAGTGTAATGCTTTCCTCCCAATTTTCCCTTGCTCAATAATCTTCATTTCTTTTTTTGAACAAGGTCAGTACATTTATTTATTATAACTCAGATATAAAGATATGTGACCATAAAACATAATGAAAATTCAATATATATATATATATATTATATCGGGTTGATGGTTGATTGACGATTAAATAATCAGATTTTTTGGCCAGAAAAAAAGGATTAGGTAATGTGTAATTTAATAATTTAGACTCCGTTCGGGATGGTTTTAAATTTTAACTTTCAAAATTTTTAAAAACTGAAATTAGTTTTTGGTTTTATGTTTTTTAGTTTTTAATTTGAAAAATATATTGTGAATTAGAAATAGTAAAATATGTCAAGTCAACTATTCTATCAAATGATAAAAATAATAAAAGATAAATTAATAAGAAATAAAATAATTATAAAAATATAAATATAAAACTAACATTAACTAAGGAGTTTGCCTACTCAAAACATAATAAAAATTAGAAAAAATAATCAAATTAAATAATAATAATTGATCCAACAAATTTATCCCCAAAAGAGAAAAATACAAAAGCGTACTCATTTAAAAAATGGGGAACAATCAACGTACGGGAAAAAGAAACAGTGTCGAGGACTGAGTGTAGGTCGATGGACTGAGCACACGTTGCGTACTGGGACATGAGCAACGTCGATGGAGCACGAGAAGAACAGAAAACGGAGGTGGCGAGGTAGAAGTCGCCGAAGCCGTGAAACAGGGGAAGGGAATGTTTGTTGATTAGAGAAAACGGAGGCAGCGAGTAGAGATGGGAATTGCAGGTTGGGCCCATGAGCCCTTCTAACCCGATTTTTTTCGAAAAATACTTATTTTATATTTCTTTTTGTTTTTTCATCCCAACATTTCTTCACAAAGAAAAAAGTAATATTAATTCTATTTTTAGAAAATTATTAAACACTTATTGATATGATTGATGTCAGAATCATGTAATAATGCAATCTTATATGAAAAAATTGAAAAAAATAAATTATATATTTTAAAAAAAAATATTTTGGCTGGTTGGGAAGGCTGTTAGGGGTGGGAATAGGCCAAGCCCCTATCAGATGGCCTATGGCCTGACCTGTTTAGGGCCTAGTTTGGCCTGACCTGTTTATTAAAAAGGTCAGGTTAAAGCCTATTTAAAGGCCTAATTGTATAAATAGGTCAGGCCTATTTTTTTAAAGCCTGGCCTATAAGCCTTTAAATTGACATGCTTATATATAAAATAAATATAATTATTTTTATAGGATGCAAATAACACTTTTTGTATTTTTTAAATCTAAATTTTTATATTAAATACTTACATCCAATAAGCATAGTAGGCTTAAAGCCTACCTTGAAGCATTTTAAAGGTGTACAATAGTAGGCTTAATGCTTACTTTGAGGCCTTTTGAAGGCTCAAGCCTGAGCCTAAAAAAAGCCTACATTTAGGCTCAGGCCCAACGTTTTCATTACAAGTTCAGGCC
Source organism: Vachellia pachyceras (assembly GCA_025593235.1). Lineage (NCBI taxonomy): Eukaryota > Viridiplantae > Streptophyta > Magnoliopsida > Fabales > Fabaceae > Vachellia > Vachellia pachyceras. The sequence goes on from JANTPZ010004133.1 coordinate 4,279, forward strand.
TATTTAATCAAAATCTAGCCTGGTCTAGCCTATTTCCATCCCTAAAGGCTGCCAACCCACTAGGGGAGGGTTGTTGGTGGGTTGGCCCGTATCCCACGATCAACGGGTGGCTCGCTTTCCAAACCCTAATGGCGAGGTAGGGTAAGCAATGGAGGCGTAACAAGTAAGTATGTTTGTTGATTAGAAAAATCAAAATTTTAAAACCTTTTAATGGTTTTTAAATTTTGATAAAATCTATTTTGAAATAGTGTTAAAAATCAACTTAACTCCATTTTAACCGAACATATTTTATTTTCAAAATTCCATTTTAAAAATAAAAACTCGGCACCACGCCGAATGGCCCTTGATAAATTGTAGCCGCTTCCTGAACAGAACAAAACGGCAACTACATTCTTGTCTGCGAAATGACATGACGCATAATAACCGGTATTCAGTAAATCCATGTTCATTACGTCTAAAATTCAGAGTTGCTCTAGAAGCGGCTTCGCTCTTCTGGGTCTACCTGGTCGTCTCTCATGAAGTTGTAATGGCTTCAGTATTCTGTTGAGTCTTGTTGTGTCTATTGCCTTAGAAAATTGCGGTTTCTTTCTCCTCTGTCTCGCTCTCATGGCGGATAGGTACATAGGAGAGGAACTGCCACGGCAACTCTCACCTCCATGGGTCCCTCAGTTTATTAGTTATTCCAAATACTTGTTTACTAATTTGAAACTAACAAACCATGGATACACAAGTGACTCTTTGTTGTATTCCCACCTTAGTTGCAAACTTTGTCATTTTCTTTTCAGTGCAAGAAAAATGTTGAATATTAGATAAAGTAGAAATGGAAGAAGAAATTCAATGTATTATCATAAACCTTTTTGGTTTACAACATTAATCTACCCTCTCTTAAGGGTGATGAACTAATATCATTTTGGGGACTCTTGAAGTGGAGATCCAAGTTATCCTCCCCTTCTCTATACATTGGTGGGGATTCTTCATCCTCTCATTTTTTGGTGATGATTATACAATCTCACACTTAAACCATCACATTATAACCCTTTATATAGACTTTTGGATCATTAACTAACTAATTAAGTGATTAACACTAGTCACTTTAACTAACTCATATTTCCAACACCCCCGCTCAAGTTGACACCCCTTAACTCTAGATGCTCAACTTGCTAATACAAAAAATTACAAAGGAATGAAGTGAGTTAAACTATACAATTTTGATTCACACAACAATACCAACATTTCTTCGTAATCTTATTCTCACTAATGAACTGTTTCCTCTTTCTCTAGAAGTGCATTATTACTAATTTTATGGTTCAACCTTAATTTTGTGGACCATCCATAGCACCTTATTAAGAGGGCAAAAACGCAATCGACGGATGTTCCTTAAATCAGTCTATTACAAAAAAAACTCTCAGGAATAGCGACCGCCTAGAGCAATCTTGCGAGGCATCGTCGCTCCAAGAAGTTCCATCATCAATGCCAAATGATCCTCATCCCTTGAATAGGTGTCACCACTGTGGGGATAAAAAAGAAAATCACCTGTGCAAAGCTCAAAGCAAATGCAAGCAAAGGACCACAAATCAGCTGGATTTGAATATTTACACCCACTAATAACCTCAGCACACCTATACTGCCTTGTCTGAATATCATTCGTGAATTATTTATAAGTCCAACAAGCATTTCCAAAATCAACCAGCTTGCATTTAAGATCATCAGCAGCAAGCAACTTTTTTTTCATGGAACGACTAACTCTCAGTTGATCATGGCTACCTTGTGGGACATCCTTGGTTTCAAAATCTTCCGTTGATTCACCTTTGGTTACAAGACTACTAGGTTTATAATTAGATTCTACAATCTGTTTCTTCGGATAGTTTAGAATCCTCCTCATCTTCCTTGGGAGTCTCATCAAAACAACTTTGAGCAGCCTTTTTAGCCTCTTGTTTTTTTTTTCAAGAAGCGATTGTGTATTCCTGATGGCTTATTTGGGGAACTAGAATGATGGATCTCTTCCACTGGAGGGGAAGCTGAGCCGAAATGTGGAGGTGGTTCTCCCTAAGAAAGACGATGAGGAAAAAAAGATAAAGGGGAAGCAAAAAGATAGTCTAGAGGATCCGTCTCTTCCTTCACTTATTCTTCCCCAGCAAACTCATCTTTCTTGATATCTTGCTTCTTCTTTAACTTCTTGATCAGATTCTCTGTTTTCTTTTTTCTTTTTTTACTCTTCCCTATCTCCATTTGCTTCAACAACTTTGGAAATGCAAATCTTGCAAGTCTCGACGCTCTTCTTGGCTTTCTTTTTCTCCTTGTTTGCTGGACTACGGGAGGTTGCAGTGCAAAGCTATACCCAGATTTTTCGTGCGCACCCAAACTGTTGTGAAACCAAGTCTTTGGTTGTCTAGACTCATGCAAAGACCTTCAAGTTTGGGTCTTGGTCATCCAGGTCTTGATTATCCGTCGGTGGCCTAAACTGCTGTGTGGTACACAAACCAGACGGGATCCTTATTCTTGATGTTTCTTTGATCGTGGGCTTTGTTTCTTGACCTTGGCCCCATTGCATCAAAGAGTGTAATGAAAGTCAGATCTCTCTGATACCATGTTGAATATTAGAGAAAGTAGAAATGGAAGAAGAAATTCAATGTATTATCATAAACCTTTTTGGTTTGCAACACTAATCTACCTTCCCTTAAGTGGGAGATCCAAGTTATTCTCCCCTTCTCTACACATTGTATATAGCCTTTTGGATCATTAACTAACTAATTAAGTGATTAACACTAATCACTTTAACTAATTCATATTTCCAATAAAAAAGGAAGAGGATATGTGATTGATGCGTTTTCTTTCTTTTTTTAAGATCCATTTGATTTTATGGTGGCAGTTTTTGTTTTGGTTCTCTCATTTGCTTGTTTGGGGAGCTTGCTAGACTTCATTTCTGAAATATTGCAACTTTGTGTGTGTGTGTGTGTGTGTTTAAATCGCATATGTATGTTGCTAGCTCTCTATCTTTTTGGGTGGGGAGGAAAATAATTTGCGTGGGCTCTGTTTACGGTATCATTTACTTTTTCAACCAACGTTTGCGGAAAGTTGACTTTGCTGTGATGCTTATGTATTAGAAAGCCATCAAGTTTTTTGAGCACTTTGATTCTGAGGTATGTAACTGTTTCACAGGTTATGTTTCGTTGGTTGTGATGTATGTTAAATGTTTGATGAATCATGCATGTGTTGGATATGAGATTTGCCCTTTGTTTGAGGAAGCCTCCCATATTGATGTCCTCAAACTATCATATATAGCAGAAGAAGGCAATAGATCCTCCCATTGATGTGCGTTAAATGTTTAATCGTGTGATGTGTTTTTATAATGGATTTAATCTAATGCTCCATGGCTATATGGGTTTGGAGTGCTTCCAGTTTTCACTTGGGAGCAACTGTTTTGTCCCTATGTGATTCATGTATGTGAAAGCATTATCATCTCCTGCAAGTGTCTATATGGATTCTCTCATGATTACAGTGTTTGGAAGAAGATTCTGTTTATGCTGACTCTGTTTGTGGATTAATTTCTAGTATGAGGCGTATGGAGTTGCAACCCATCCAAATGAAGTATATATATGAACAACGACGCCCTTGAATTGAACAGGCACAAATGGTAATGCTCCGTTAGGTAACAGGGAATTGGAGACTTAGAATTGGAACTGGAATCAAATTTTTATGTGTTTGATGCTGTGGAAATGGGTTACATGGAGAACCCAGTTCCATGGAAATTGTTGGAACTCGATTTCAACCCCTTGCCCATGAAACCAAGTTCCAATAGAAAATCCTTCCTTATTTCCACCTCTACCCTCACCGATGGCGAATGACGAAGTCGATGGAGGACGATGATGGTGAACTTGGTGAAGGACGGCGAACTTAGTGAACGACGAAGCCTTGCAGCGACTGTGAACAGAGAATGAAACCAGAAAACGACGATCAGCGACAACGATGAGCTTCGATCTTCGATGATCTGTGATGACGATGACAAGCTTCGATCTTCGTTATGCTTCGATTTTCGACGATCTTCGTTTGTGACGACGAGCTTCAGAATCTCTGTCTCTCGATCTCCTCCTTTAGTGATGGAGACGATGGTGGCCAATGACGCTTGTGCTTGTCGGAATTTGCTGTTGGTTGTGGGGGAGGGGAATTTTTTTGGGAGAGGAGAATTTTTGTTGTTGTAGAGGGTATATTAGTCTTTTCACATTATAAATATAAATATTCAACTAAAATTATACCCACTTTTTCCAGCATACCAAACATACTTGTAATCTCATTTCCACTTCCACTTTCAATTCCAATTCTACTTCCAGTTTCACTTTCAATTCCATCAAAATCAGTTCTGCATACTAAACAGAGCATAAGGGTTTAGTGAACCTTGCTTCTAACAAAAGTTCTAACCCCTGGAGTAAAACATGTGCGTCCACGGCCATTTTATTTTATCATCATAATTACTTCAAAGTTTCAATTTCACTTGCTGGTTGACCAGTAAAAAGAGGGGAGGGCTCATTAATTCGACAAGTTCCAAGCCTAATTAGGCTATTTATCAAAATGATAAGATCCTCTAACCAATTAAAACTCCAGCGTTCAAATTTTATTCTGAATGATTGATACCTAATCTTTTTTAAACCAGCAAATTTTTATTAAAAATAATTATTGAAAAATATGATAGTTAAAATGTTAATTTTATTTTAGATCGTATACTCATTAAAATAATATTTTCATAAAATAAAAAAAAAATCATCTCATCACCATCCAAATCTAATGGGTTATGGGAGTGATGAGCACCCTAACCGAATATATATCAAGTGCCCTAGATACCAATTTGAGTAAGGTATAAGTGCTAGTATAATCCAATCATCATATAACATCAAACCAATATTAGGATGTGAACCCCCATTTACACAAAATGAGACAAAATCAATTTCACACACTTACCTCATAGATCGTAAATCATAATGTTAGCTTTTAACGTGCATCTGAAATGCCTCTACCCACAGGGCTGCTTCACTAGATTATGCACACAGGCATATCATTCAATATTTCATATAAGCTTCCTCGACCTGTTGAAGCCAGAATTTTCAAAGTTAAAGCCAAAAAAAAAAAAGCTAAAATCCTAATCCTAGCACGTTCGTTCAGGGAAAATAATGGGATTAGATATTTCAATCTCAATCGTTTCGCTCCAAAAACTGTTTAATGGCCCAATATGAGAACTCTTGCATCGCCCACGACATGAGTGTGGCTTCAAAACTTATAATTCATCTCCCAATTTAAAATATCATTAGTTTATCAGTGGAAAATGGGTCTGACATAACGAAGTAAAGTTAAAATCTTTATTACGAGAGGTATCTATATTTAACATCGGATAATAATTCGAACATAATCATCTCTATTAAATAAATAATACGCTTAAAGAAGAAAAAAATGTCTCATTTTGTGGATCAAATAGATCGTTGGGCCCCTGGAAACTAATTGAGCTTGAAAATCAATAATCAAGTGGGCTGAAGCCTGAAAGTGTTTTCTGAAGGAAAATGGGATTTAAAAAAAACCCTGTTTTTACATACACCTCCATTTTTTTTATTATTGTGTAGCACGAGTTTGAGGTGTAGGAAAAAATGGTGAAAAATTATTTAAAGTTGTTCAAACATATTCAAAAAGGGTTACTAGAAGCACCAATAAAAATGACGGATCATACAAGGTAGAGTCGTTTGAAAAGAGGTAAAGTAAAACCAAAATATACTCTCGATATGTTATAGAGAAAAATATTTTGATTAATAGTTTATTTAGGAACGTAATCTATAATGGAGCAAAATGATACTGTGTAATCCATATGGTCAACCTTATTTAGTGGAATAAGGTTTTGTTGCTGCTGCTGTTGTTATAATGTAGCATGAGTACTTAACAATATACTTTTATTCATCTACATCTAAGTTTACTTAATTTTAAATCATGGTCAATTTAAATTTTGAAATTTAATCATGATTATGAATTGTTTTCGGAATAAAAATAGTAATAATACAGTACTTCGTGCTATGAGCCAATACAGTGTAAATATAAATTAAGGATGATCATAAGTTCAAACTTTTTTTAATATATCCGAGATTTCAATATGAAATATTTTATATTATATTTTTCTTTTGCAAAAAAAGTATAATAGAATATAGGAGAGTTTCGCCATCAAGAGGTGGTGTTCACATATTTGAATCTAAAATCTGGCACATTTATAACACATGCATGATTGATATTGTCAGATATAATAATATTAAACTTGCAAGATAAGAAACGAATAAAGAAAATTGATGGATTATACGTTACAATATATACCAAATTGAAACTTATCTTATTGATCAGAGATATTAAACGAAAACGATAAGGTTGATTTGACTACATACATTCAATCATACACAAACCTATACAGTATATATAACCTTTTTTCGTAAAAAATTAAATCAGTGTGCATATATCTGACACATTGATCAAACGTTGGAATCATGGAAAAAGTGAATATTATTTTATGCACGCAATTAGGATTCAGATGCTTCTTCCCAAGAATCATTTGCGGGTTCTCAGCAAAATGATTAAGTCTCAATCTCTCTTTGATTGCCTTTTCTTTTCAAAGCATCTTATACATTTTCCACTTGTACAGTTAGATAATACAGCAATATATATCCCACTTGTTTGAGGATATATTGATGATTATTAATGTATATGTATATCTTCTTTTTCAATTCAAAATACGATTATAAGTCCGTTTGGAAAAGTAATAGAGAAATATTTTTACGCAAGTTTAGGTAGATATGTGGAGGAGATTGTTTCATTTTACAGAAAAACACTGTTAAAGGTACTTTTGGGTAAGAGTTAAGTGTTTCCAAACAAGCACAATAAAATCTAAACGCTGGATAGTTTGACAAGACCTGAAAGAAAAAATCCCACACTCTAAAATCTAAATGCCTTCTTCGTTTTATGATTTAATTAGAACCACTCCAGATTCGATCTGTTCATCACTTCAAGTTGAGAATATTCACCTGCAGCTAGCTGGCTGGCTGGCAAGCGTGATACAACAAAATTGTGTAAAGCTTCACCAGATCGAATTTTATGTCCTGAAAATTCGTATATTAATTATTACCCTTGATCTTAAATATGAGATTTAGTTAACTTTTATTGGAGAGATTATAACAAAGTTAAATATGGTACTTAAATGTATTCATATTTATTAATTATTTTCAAACTAATTTATTTGCCTTATAAACAGGTATATAATCTAATTATATATATAAATAAAAAATTTAATAATTTATTTAGTTTCCTTAATCTTTACAACAAAAGTAAACGGGTTATTAGCATTTTTACCTGCAGAGAGAAATATAGATTTTTCTTTTGGAAAAAAAAAGGATGACGAAGGCTAAAAGGATAAAAAATTGATCAAATCATGTTAACAGATATTATGGGATTTAGCTCTGCATGGCATTTATGAAGCAATGAGAGAGAGCTGATTTCATTATTGAGGTTTGGAATTTTTTCACTAAATAAATAAATAAATGCCTTACTTTTAAGAGAAAGTGGTACTGTTTTTGTTTTGCTTTCAGATATGAGTGTGTATATAATATATATTGAGATGAGATCTGTTGTGCAGTGGAACTTTTTAAGTATGACTAAAGAGAGGGACAAGTTTTGATTAGCTTTTCCACAAAATCTTATCTCCTTTCTTCACAATTATCAAACCCCGGCATCTTTCCTCCTCACTTCCAGCTTGTCCTTAATACAACATTTTGCTTTCTTGTCTTCCAGAATTTTAAATTTTTTTATGAGATGTTTGGATACAGCAATTAAAAGAACACACCAATCGTTGAATTTTTTGAAATCTGATCCGAACTATGCATTTATCGACCTGAGAAGTTTTTAAAATTTCTCATCTCACTACTGGGTTATAGAGAATTCTTGAAAATTTTATTGCTTTCTCTGTTTTTTTTTTCCAGCACAATCTTAAGGAGTCTTGATGGGAATCAGGGATGAGAATGATCAGCGAGTGGATCAAATTCATTTCATCGAGTATCTGCTAGGAAAGCGAAAGAATATTCCTTTTTTTGTCCTTAGTTAAATTTCTGATCAGAAAGGCTTATCTCAAAGATAGTTTAAAAGGACGAAAGAAAATCAATCTGATATACAGATCCATAGAGTGGCTGCTGAACACTGAACCAAACTAATTAATTTATGGGTAAACTAGCACCCATCACCCTTATCTTATTTCTCAAGTTCATCCAATACTTTTATCTTTTTTTGGTGCAATTTTATTCTTAAACTTTTAAATTTGTCTCTCACTCCGTTAATCCGCAGCGCTACTCTCAATCTCATCACAGATAAGATTTGGTGATGAATGGACATGAGAAATAAGATTGGATTGATGGGTGCTAAATTCATACTGTTTATTCATTGTTGAGGCTTTTTTTATAATTATATCAATTTGTTAGAATCTTATGATAATCCTCCCTCATGTTTGCTTTCGTGCTTGAGTAATTGAAGAGAAATATACAAGAAAAGGTGAATAGTGAATTTAAAATGGAAAAATCAGCTCAATCTACATTCATGGTAGTACCAGTACCCATCTCACTCTCTCTCGTACTCATCTATATACATACATACATACATATATATATATGGACAAACAGGCACGCACACACTCTCATAAACTATACAAGTTACAGATAGATGGAGTATACTAGTGTGCATCATGGGAAGTAATGATACAAAAAAGTTCCAAGGTGGGAAGGTAAGAAAGAAATGGAGAAATACTTGTGCAGCTCCAAAAATGGGGAATGATGAAAGGCCCATAAATGAAATATCTTTGAGCAATGACATTACTTCTTCTCCTCCCCCTCCTCCACACGTACCTGCGTACGTACCTCTCTCTCTATTGATCTCTCGTCAAAACCATTTCCTTGAAAGGAAATCGTACACCATCCTTCAATGCCTCTAACCCATATCTGTACCAATCTCATCGCCCAACATCATCACCATCATCCTTCTTTCCATACCCATGCATATGCATGTACTCTACTCTATGAAGTAATTAACCACACCTTCAACTTAATTTACGCTCTACAACAAAATGCAGCAGAGTTTACCATATGCATGGGGGAAAGGAAAACCGTTGACGGCAAGCTACTCTAATGGCGCAACACTATGCCTGTCATACTCGGATGAGGTCTCAAATTTGATTATGTCATTGGGACTTATCTGTTCGAATTGACTAAAATAAAAAAAGGACTACAAGGATCTGGTTTTAATTACAACAAAAACTGGTTTTCTTTCATCACCATTTCGAGCGGAAAATGCAGCAGAGTTTACCAAAAGTACGGGGAATCCCTAACCCTAAAAATTTCCTTTCAAACTGATTAATATTACTAGTCTCAGCGATCAGTACTCATCAGATAAACAAAACAGAGAGAGAGAGAGAGAGAGAGAGAGAGAGAGAGAGAGAGAGAGAGAGAGACGCAGAAGCATGGGAATGGCTTGTGCAGAAGTGGCTGCAATAAATAGTGTAGCTAGTTTCGAAGAATAATCAAGACACAATATTTAACTTTGGGCACAGGAGGAAGGAAGGAATTAAAAAATGAAAAAAAAAAAATTCGAAGCCTCCTGCGTAAGCCTAGCTAGCTACGAGGAACTGCTCCTTGTCATGTACTTTACCATGAACCTCCCGAAGGCTCATTCCCAATATGTTACAATCATGTAAAGTGAGCTCTAAAACTCTAGACTTACCTTCCCCCACAACAAGTGCCATCGATCATCAGTCAGATCCATCAATATACATCACAAATCATAAAGACACACATGAAAAATTAATGTTACATTGGAATCCCCAAATGACCAAATATATATATAGTTTAATCTTCAGTTATATTCCATGCATCATAGACACCTATTGTTCTTTAACTTCCTCTTTCTCCTCCTTCCTCATGTGCGTTGACACAATAATGTCCTGAAGCAGCCCCTTGTCCCTTGACAAATTGGCTTGAGATTGAGGCGCCGTCTTGGTGGTGGACGATAATGGACCATAACCTAAAAGACGATGGTTATGGAAGGTGGAAAACGACGGGGAAGAAGACGACGTCGGATCGGTACTGATACTCAAAGGAAGTAGTGGGGGTGAGCTATTATTATACAACAAAGCATCACCGTCTTGTGCCTGCACATGCTCTTGTTCCTGAAGATGATGATGCTGATGCCGTGCTTGTGGCACCACAAACTGTTGTGGCGAACCCAGCACGCCACCACCAGCCCTCGTGATGGGTCCGAACCCGAGGCTGGCCCGAGTCGTCACCGGACTCGGGTGAATGTGCTGTCCCTCGTACGTCGT
>JANTPZ010004135.1:0-12192 GCA_025593235.1 Vachellia pachyceras
AATCAGTCTCTGTACGGTTTAACACATCCTTTTATTGAAATAAAATTAGTTAATGATTTAATGAAAGTCATATTATTGATTTACTGCACAAAGTATTTTTATTTTTCGATAGATCAATCAATTTGGAATCTAGTGCTATGATGAGTTTAAACTCTCGATATTACTTAATAAAAATCAAATTCTTTTAATTTACATATAACCACAATTATTAGTCCTGATGTGTAAATTAGAACAATTAATAAAACTTAATTACACTTCCTTAATTAATAAAACTTAATTACACTTCCTTAATTAATAAAACTTAATTACACTTCCTTAACCACCTGAAGCTATGGGAGGTATCTTCCAGGTTGATCAAAATGAATGGTTGGCCTAGTATTGATCTTCAACAACTTGAGGTCTATTTAAGAAAAATTGTTAAACATTGATTCAAAAATTAAATTTAAAAAATAAATATTGGACAATTAGTTAGACAATCTTTGAGCTATCGAATTTTCAAAATTCCATGCCTCTTTTTCAGAAGTGTCTAACATGGAAAACTATATTGTATTTGTTTAGAAAAGTTTATTTACTCTCTAAAAACACGTTCAACAGTGTTTTTTCTTAAAACGAGATGATCTCCCTCACATATTTACTTCGGCTTGTGTAAAAGTATTTTTCTACCACATTACCAAATGGACACGTTATATTGATAAAATGTTAAAATTGCGACCTAACATAATGATTACTCCTTTATTTCTTAGTAAGAATATCTTCCAAGTAAATTGTATATCATCATTGAAATCCAAAAATTATCATTGGGAATATTTCCTTAAAAAAATATTATTGGGGAAAAGCGTATTCTACTGACTCCATATCCCTATGCTTAAAAATTGAGTATGATCTAAAATTTAAACAAAAAAGTAATACCTAGCATTATTTTAAAGTTACTATAAAACACATTATTTACCAACGGCTGGTTGGATCAAGTGGTAAGCGGCTTGTTCCAGTTTAAGTAAGGTCTCGAGTTCGAGCCTTGTGTATGCAGCAGCCACCGTTGGGAGACTCACCCACCATGTCAGGTGCGCGACGCGGGTCGGATCCGGACGTAGTCGGAGCGAAGTTCCGGTGAACCGGGTGGGCAACCGAAAAAAAAAATAAAACACATTATTTTAAGGTTAATTGTTAAGGTTCTACACTTCTAACCTTCTAAAAGTATGCTTCAGTATTTTAGTTGTTATAGAAAACCCAATATTCAAAGTAAACTTGGGAAGTGTAGGATTAAGAAAGGTATAAATTTTTTGTTGTAATAAATTATGGTAATTACAGTTGAATTAAGTGTTTTAAGTTAGGACTAGGATGCGATGTGTGGGTAACTTAGCGATTAAACTCTCGAGCGATCGTTTTAGTTGGCGCTTACCCACTTCTCTCTCTGTCACTGACGTTTTCCCGTATTCGTTTTCACCTTCTCTGTGCTTGTCTGGGAATAGCTGCCAAAGCTCATTGTTCGCATTTGACCCCACCTTTGAATTGAAAGACGAAGATTCCCATTTCCCACCAGCGGTAATTACGGGGAGCATCACCCTGTTCATTTTGTTCACTTTCACTGTTGTACTGTGCCTTCGTTTCATCATAGGGCTTCTTCACTTTACTGGCTTGCATCCCATCAATTCAATCCTGTGCTCACTATCAAAAGGTTCAAGTTTTTCGGCTATTATCAAGGTCTTATCTCTGTGTTGCTCCGATCTTACGCTGGCGGTGGATGCTTTGCTTGTTTCCTGCGTTTCTTTTCTATCAACCGAGTGGCTTGCTTGTTTGGCTAATTGTTGATTTTCCATTTTCAAAGTTTTTGATCACTTTGGTCATTGCGAACACGAGATGGCTTTGTTTGAGTTTAAAGATTTGTCCATTTAGCTAAAGTTTCCATGCATTCAACTGCTTTGTCTGTCCAAGTCCACCTGGGGATGTTTTTCTCTCTTACCTCATTCCAGTCGGTAGTATTTGTCTTTCTGTACAAAAATTCTTTATTTCAGTTGGTATTGTTTAGTCCATTTTTAATTTTAATAATTTATTTTGGATAGCCTGGTTGGTGGCTATTCCCGGCATCTTATTTTTCTTTTGAACATGGAGCGCTTACAACGTTCTCTTTTCCTGTTAAACTCATAATTGGCCCCCCCCGGGTCGCCGAAGTCTTCATTTTCTGCTAAAATTTTGTCAATCAAGTTTCTCTTTTGTATGAAGTAATACGTGTTAGGATTTTCTGATCAACATTCTCCTCTGAACCATTTTTTGTTTTCTATTCAGGTTTCATCTTTTATAGTGGATCAGCTATACTTCTTTTTAATATGGTTCTGGGGATAAGATCAAAGAGTAGAAAAACTGTCTCAATCCAAGTGCACTACATCATCCATGTTCATGAGATCAGGCCCTGGCCTCCCTCTAAATCACTGAGATCTGCTCAATCAGTTGTACTGCAATGGGAAAACGGCGATAAAAATTCAGGGTCTTTTGCTTGTAGTTCAAGGGATGGGAAAATTGAGATCAACGAGTCTTTCAAACTTCCATTACTTTTATTGAGAGAGTCATCCAAAAGAGGCAATCATCATGATACTTTTCAGAAGAATTTCTTGGACTTTTACTTGTATGACCACCAAAATGACAAAGCCAAAAGTCAACTCTTGGGATCAGCCACCATAAACATAGCAGATTATGGAGTTATTAAGGAAATTACAGCCATAAACACTCAGGTGAACTGCAAGAAGAGTTTCAGAAACTCAGCACATCCATTCCTTTATATTAATATTCAGCCGTCTGATGTAGAGGGCTCTGACTCATCACCAAAGAGCAGCATGTCAAAAGAATTGTCGATAGACAAGGAAGAAAGTGAATCTGCAACACAGTCCCTAAATGATGAGGATGTGGAAATTGCCTGTTTTACTGATGATGAGATTGGTGATATTTCTTCAAATACCTCACAAACTATCAAATCTGCTTCCGAGGCTACAGGAGGTTTGCCACCTCTAAGTGATAAAGTACTCCAATTTAATAGCTTCTAATCCTGCATTGATCCAAATCACTCTCTTCGTTTTGGTATAATATATAAACCGATCATCAACATGCGTTTTCAGTTTAGTTTCTCACTGCAATTTTTTTTTCTATTGATGTTACTTTACTCTTGATTTGATCTACACATCTATATCAGTTACGGTTGCTGTGAGTAACTTTCCATTTAGCTCCTTACAATAACTGATGTTTTTTACGCCAGATATGTTTACGGTTTTTTCTTGGATAAAACATATTATTCATTTAATGGCAAGTATATATATTTTGACAATTAGATAAAAATATGAGGATTCGGTTGCCTGTTCTTCAGGACATTGATATTTTTCTGTTGAAATGCATTTGTTTGGCTTTTCTTTGATGATAATAATCGGCCCAAAAAACCTTTGCTTTGATGATATGGTACCACCATTTGATTGCAGATAAGGTTGAAATTAGCAAAGTAGGAACAATGGGATCAACTAGTGAGTCCATTGAACCCATGGAGACATCTTCTGCTGGCTCACATATAGAAACTGAGACTGGGGCATCATTGCACTCATCGTCTCTGGTCTTGTCCTCAGATACCAGCAATACTGCATGTGATGGGTTGTCTTTACCAACATTTCCTGCGGATCATGCCAAGGTTGCAAATGCAAGATCTAAAGTTTTGGAATCTGCTAACCCAGACATAAAGGCAGAGGCTGGAGCATCCAAAAAATTCAATGGAATCAAATTGCCCTCACCATCTGTGACCTTGTCCTCAGATACTAGCAATGCCAAATATGATAGACCAACTCCAAAATTTTCTGAGGAGCATATCAAGGTTGGTGATGTAAGTTCTAATGTTCCAGACTTTTCTAGCTCACTTATTAAAGAAGAAGCTGGAGCGTCCAAAAAATCAAATGGAATCAAATTACACTCGCTATCTATGGTCTTGTCCTCAAACTCTAGCAATGCTATCTATGATAGTTATTCTTCACCTAAATTCCCTGCGGCATCTGTGAAGGATGCTGATGCAAGTTGTAAAATTCCAGAAAGCACTCAACAATCCAGCAGGAAAAATAATTCCAAGGGTGCCATGGTCAAAAGCTTATCTTCTGCATCATACATTATGCAATCAAGCATAAAAAACTCTTCCCAGTCTCAAGATAAGGAACTTCTTCATAATCCATCTGAAGATGATTATCCAAGAAATGGAAAAATAGCTAGTGCTACATGTCCATTGAGCAGGAAAGCGCATGATCAGCCAACAAATGTTGTGATTAATGATAAACCAGAGGATTTGACATCTCTTAAATTGCCTTTAGACACTTCTAAGAAGTATGGTTTATTTGGCAATAATCAAACCCCAGACAAGGAAGAGGAAAATAATACTCTGAATGGTGATCATGTTGATGCTGCTTGTCATGAAGGCTCTAATACAAATGACAGCTTAAACAATAATGAAACTGAACTGAAGTCTGAAGTTCAAATGCTACGAGAAGAGCTGAGGGAAGCTGCTGTTCTGGAAATTGCACTTTACTCTGTTGTTGCTGATCATGGCAGCTCAGCAAACAAGGTTCATGCTCCTGCACGTCGCATTTCTAGATTTTATTTACACACTTTCAGAGTTGGATCACCTGCTGCCAGAGCTAGTGCAGCCCAAAGTGCCGTGTCAGGATTTGTCTTGGTTTCTAAGGCATGTGGAAATGATGTCCCAAGGTATTAGATTTAGAACTCATTTATGTATGTTTTAAATGTTGCATGGTTTATGGACTCAGGCGCTCTTATGTGGAAATCTTACTCTTATATATTTAATACTTTTCCTGTGTCTATTGATAAGACTGGAAGCTTTGATATCTTGTAAATCTTGTATATCTATCTGAAGAATTTTATCTTACTTTCATCCATTAAAGGTTGGGAATTTTAAAATCCGCCTTTGGAGGGTCTCAAATAATTTATAAAATATGAATGCATATGCATTCATTAAGAATTGATGTTTCTTCTTTCATCTAAAATGATGATGATGATGCTCTTTACCTTGAATAGGTTGACCTTCTGGCTATCAAATTTAATCTTGTTGAGAGCAATTGTAAGCAAAGGAGTTGAAAAGATACGACTTGATGACAGTCTGTGCATCAGTAGTGATAGAAATGGATCAGTTAATGGAAGCTCGCTGAAGAAGTCACCTTCTTCTAGTGATGGAGAAAAAGAAATTGCAGTTAAACATTTTCATAGTTGGGAGGATCCACAAACATTTTTATTTGCTTTGGAAAAGATTGAAGCTTGGATATTCTCGCGAATTGTGGAGTCTGTGTGGTGGCAGGTTGAATCAGAATCCTATCAAACTTCCTACTTATTTTGCCTATCTGAAATGAATATTCTTGCTTGACTGATAACTCTTATGTTGTTGTCCCAAGACTCTGACTCCGCATATGCAGTCTGCTGTTGCTAAGACCTCCAGCTCAAGGAAAATCTATGGAAGAAGACATGGTTTAGGTGATCAAGAGCAGGGAAACTTCTCCATTGACTTATGGAAAAGATCTTTCAAGGATGCCTGTGAAAGACTCTGCCCTCTTCGAGCTGTAGGCCATGGTTGTGGTTGTTTGCCCGTGATAGCTAGATTGGTAAGTTTTAGCATGGATATTTCTTTATTGAGGATGTCACTAGGCTGGATCCCACGTTAGTATTCTGCTTTATACATGCATATGGATGTTAGTAATTGGATTATGCAAATATATAACTAGAAAGAAGAGGTAATATTCCTAAAGGCGGTCATGTTGTACTTGTGTGAGAACACAGAAAGGACATTGATTGGAACAAATGTCAAAAGTGATTTTTGTAGTTGCTTGGTGATGATGGTGGGTTTGTTAGGCTTAGACCTGTCTATTCCTTGTACATTATTGTTGTCTTTTGGCCAGTGCTACTCCAAAGCTGCAAGTATCTCAATGGTTTTGATTGATTTCTGTTACCCATTTTTCCTTCCACCATGAACATATTCGTTCGTGTTTTTCTATCTCTGGCTTTGTAATAGATGTTGTCCTGGCAGATTTACATATAGTTCAGCATCTGCGGTTGATTAGAGTTTCTGATGTCACTGCAAAACCTTTATAAACTGCAATTGCGTCCTTCTTACTTTGATCCTTCTTGTTATGAGGGAAAAGTTGTCATTTCCATCTTTGATTGTATTGTTGTCTGACACTGGTTAATATTTTGTGCATGCATGTCCGTGTTTGTGGATTAAGTGGTTAATTACATATTATTGTGGAAAGAAAATTCTTTTATCAATACCGTTTTATCTTAATGACATCAACATTCATATTCCTAACGTCTTATCTTATAAACTGTGATGTGATTGAAATATGACTTTTTTTCATGCTTTTAGGTGATGGAGCAGCTGGTGATTCGACTTGATGTGGCAATGTTTAATGCTATTCTCCGTAAATCAGCTGAAGAGATGCCAACCGATCCGATATCTGACCCCATTAGTGATTCAAGGGTTCTCCCAATTCCCGCAGGAAAATCAGGCTTTGGGGCTGGTGCACAACTAAAAAATGCTGTGAGCATTCCTTATTTCGTTCTTATTTTTTTTACTTCTAATTCATGAAATCTTCCAACCTATCTGCAATATCTGATCCTCATCTCCTACATATATTTTGTCTACAACTAAGTCATAAGATCCGCTGCTTCCGATGTACAATCAGCATTCTGCATTTGCATGATTTTTGGGAAGGCTCTGCTAGCTGATAAAAGTAGATGATGTAAAGTATCAGGTGATAATTCAAAGATATTATGGAAATAGCAGTAACACGTTAATTCTCATGAGCTCTGGAAAACAAATCTTAGTTGAACATTAGATCAGATTTACAATATGGGTGTGTTTGGGAAGTCCGTTGGGAGAAAAGAGTTTACAGATTTCGAGGTATTTTGCAGATTTCAATATGGTTTTATGGATTTCGAGATGATTTTTACAGATTTCGAAATGGTTTTATATTGGAATGTGTATACCATTTGGGAACGGTGTTCCCAGACAAGCACAATTTTATTTTACTTTTGCCTAGGGTGTGAAATACTTTTTAGCAGTGGACAGAATTTTCCATTGAAAAAAAATAAGTGAGATTTTAGATTCTATAATCTCCTCCAGTTGATCAGTTCATCTACTATGGTCTGTGATCACCAATGATGTTACATTAAATACGATTGATAATTAATAGCTTGACTTGAAATTGCAAGTGAATTTTGTCTTGGGTTTATAAGAATCCTGTTCTGTTTTTTTTTTGGGGGGGGGTCGTCTTAGTACGTGGGCATATTTCAACATTTATTTTCTTTTCTGCAGGCTTCTCTCTCGTTCTTTTTTGAAGTAGAATAATGTTATTATTCGCTCTTCCTTTGGTTAACCATCATTCCTCTGTAATAACTTTCTATTGTACTCAGATTGGGAACTGGTCAAGATGGCTCTCAGATTTATTTGACATTGATTATAGTGACTCTCCTGAAGATCGGAATGAAGATGATAGCAACGGGAGCCCAGAGTTTGAGACATCCTTCAAGGCTTTCCATCTCCTTCATTCACTGAGTGATCTAATGATGCTTCCATTTGAAATGCTAGCTGATGATTCTCAAAGAAAAGAGGTTGAATACTTGAATCATGTTTCAAGCAAATAGTACTTTTTTTTTTGGTAAAGCAAGCAATTAGTACTTTATTATTTGATATTTATCATCTAAACACTTCTGTAGGTATGCCCTACCTTTGGCGTACCATTGATAAGGAGAGTTCTCAACAACTTTGTCCCGGACGAGTTCTTGCCAGGGCCCATCCCTGATGCTGTTCTTGAGACCCTAAATACTCAGGTAGGTTGGTTAACATTATTGTGCTTTCTCTGTAAAATAAGCATTAATTTAAGTGTAACCAATGAATTATTGACTGTTCACCAATCAAAAATGAATTTTTAACTAAAGTAATAACTTTGTTAGGTCTATTTAGCTTTAGTCTCTGAAAATAGTCCCAAAAACAAGACTTAATGCAAGTTAGTCTATTGGTCAAATGGCCTTTAATGCTAGAATATGTAATGAGGTTTTTTTTTATATAAAATTATCTGACTGAGTCAAGTTCAAGCATTATCTTTCAAAGACGTTTTCCGCATTCAAATGGTTTTTTTTTCCTGCATTAGTGTAGTCTGAACTTCTAATACGTCAGTGTATTGATGCTGTATTCTATCACTAATGTTGTACAAAGAACTCCAAATTTGAGCCTCTTGTATGCTTAAAAGAAAGTAAAAAGTTAGAGGAAATTATTTTAACCATCCTTATGTTGTTTGTGTTGGTTTTAGGATATTCAGGATGACGAAAGTTGTATCAGCAGCGTTCCACACGTGGCTGCCCCGACATCATATGCACCACCCCCGGCAACCTCAGTTACTGGCATAGTACTAGAAATTGGAACCCAATCTCTACAAAGAAGTGGATCGTCAGTGATTAAGAAGTCGTACACAAGTGATGATGAGCTTGATGATTTAGACTCACCCCTATCTGCTATTGGGATTGATGAACCTTCACTTGTATCTAACAAGTTCGCAGCAGTAAAGGAAGGTCGTAATTTTGTTAGATATGAGCTTCTGCGTGAGGTATGGAGGGACAGTGTATGATCACCCACTTGTTTGGGAGTACCGTGTTTTGTTTGCCTCTTGTGTATCTATACTATTTGCATATCCTTCAATAATATGTTCATTCATTCTTAAAAAACACCCATTTCCGACATTCCACTGCATTTCTTGAAACTTGATACTCATTTCCCAAAACATTGAATTTATAGTAGTTAGGTTCCAGACAAAATTATTTGAAAAAATTAATTGTAAATATTAAGATAACGACAAATTCAAGAGTTTCAATTGAAGATAAGCCATTTAAATTTCACATACAACTCAGCTTGACACTGATTTTTTTAATAATTGTGTAAGTCGATATGCAGAATTTATTTTTAAAAAAATTGGGAATCTAAATGCTTTTTGTTATGAATATTATTATGTGGATGTCCATGTCTCCCATTATTCCCAATTGTATTTTGTATCCCTTATTATCTTATGTAATATTTAATAGTAATTTATCTTGATGTAAATTAATGCCTATAAATAGAAGGCATAACCACAATGAATGGAGACTTTTCATTCTTCTCCCTTTTCATTTTATGAGATTCTATTCATTCATCTTATCTCTCCATTTCTTTCAATTTCTTCTACTATTCTCTTCTAGTCTCGAATTCCCTCATTTTATAACACTTTTTCTTTTCTTTTGTTTTTTTTTTGCATGGACCATGTGATGTTCTAAACCTACATCATTTTAGATAGGAGGTTCAGACTAATCCGTATCGAGTTGGGTAAGACCACAAAAGCAGTAAAGCTCTACGACCAAGTATTTAACACCGTTACGTTCTCAAAGCTCGAACTTGAGACCTCTAATTAAATTGATAAATCTCTTATCAGTCGAATAAGTGCTAGTGATAGAATCTAATAGTTCGTTTAGTTCACATAGTCCATGAGAATGCAATGGAATGTAATGGGCGGGAATGTAATCTAATATAATAAAATGATTACATAGCATTTATTTGGTATATTAGCAAGAAATCATAGAATGAAATTTATATTTTATCTATAAAAAATAAAAAATTGTAAAATAAACTCTTTAATTCTATTAAAATTATAAATTAAGAATATAAATATTTAAATACTGATTTATGAAATATACAAATACCCACATGTTAATTCATATAAATTATAATTCGGATTATATAGCCAAAGCTATGTAATGGAGATTATCTGATTTGATGTAATATATTATAATTAGTATTACATTCAATTACATTACTACCCCAACAAAATAATGTGATTGATAGAATGTATCAAGATTATATGTAATCTTTTTAGGTAATTCAAGGAAACGGGCCATAAATGTTTTTAATTCAATAGTCTCACCATCTTTCTCTCAATAACTTGTGGGGACAAGGTTCGAGGCTCAATGTTCCAAGTGGATAAGGAGAATGACGCCAAAAGTGGCAAAACTTGGCACTGACAACCCGTAAACTAACCCCATACCGGAATATGAAGAGATCATAAACGATATGGGGCGCAATGGAATTATCAAAACTTTTTTTATTTTCTTCTCCTTTAAATTCCCGAGGGAGGGGTCCTCACGGATCATAGGATGTCACTACGACAAAAGTGATATACTTGTCATAATCAAAACATCTCAATCAACAACTTGTCCAAATGTTTAATTTTCGTTGTGGTGTAGTCCACTAAACCTCGTGTGTTATGTTCTGCCCTTCGGATGGATTATTTGTTAGGTGACTGGCATTTTTAAGATGGATCTGACTGTTCATGATACAAGAGATTTACTTGAAGGCAGCACAAATTAACTTGAAAAGCTTGAACCAACATGGACAAAACACACCAAATCTGGCATGCTGCACTGAGTTCCCAACTTCAAGTCACATGGTAGAGAGGTAGATGCTTTTCCACCAAGATACAATATGTTTCCATGGGCATGAATCCGGAGAATATATAGCTCCCAACTGTGATCCTAACTGTTTCAACTTTTGATGCCGTAAACTAGTGTACCCCGGAAAATTAGCAAGAGAAAAAACACAAACGGATACTGAAGAATTTCTACAGATATGCCCCCAGAAACTTAAGGATAACTTTTCATCTTATAAATATCAGAAACAGAGGAAAAGGCGTGATGTAGAACTATCAAAAGATGAAAAGCATGTATTGATCGATAGAAGAAATCTAACACCAGAATATTCAAACCAATATGGTCACAGACCTCTTTAAACACTACAATCTTAATGTTGGTAACCAACCGGAGAACAGCAAGAAAGAAGCCAGTCTTGGGTTCAACAATCTCAACTTCTAAACAGAGGAAATGAAGCATCCAAAGCAACTCAAACAGCACATATTAAAAACCGCACCTAACTCAAAAACCTCTCACTCCAGAACATTGCCAGCCAGCACTCTTTACTGCATTTAACGTCCCCACATAACCAACAAGTAATAAAGGCTGGCCTTGTCTACATACCTTCTCACATTTGTCCAAGTGATCGTAACGCATGCTTCATGTATAATGCAGAAAACACGCATATAGCTCCCACTCTATGAAAAGTGAAGTTCATCCGATATAAGATGAGAGTAGACAAACATGAACCAATCCCAGCAAAAAGATCGAAACAATATATGGCTAATTCCTAAACATAGTGTATACATGAGCATCTTAAACATGGGTAACTCTTATTGTCGTCTCAGAGAAACTAAATGAATTATTAAGTACATAAAAAACACGGTAAGAACTATAAAACTAGCGAAGTTAGCATAAATAAATTGTGAGAGTAATATGGTTTTCAAAAGGGAACCTTTTTGAAGAATCAAACCCCATCAATATATTTGCCAATTTGATTGTTCAGAAATAAATGTAAGAACAAAGAACCACAGCACCTTTACTTATACTGAAAATCATACATTTAGCTGCCATTTTACAGCGAGCGGTTTATCCTAACTACTAAGGCGCTAGTTACAGAACAATGCCATCCTTGGAAAATTGCCCACCAGATTCAGCAAGAAACCCAATTCTTGTGAGTGCTAATGAGTGCCGACAAAAGTCCCGCGGAAGACACCAACAATGGCCTAGATAATGGTCCTTTCCCATCCAATATATCATCCAATGCCATAAAACCATCAGCCAAATCTTGAATTAAAGAGAGCTTCTTCAACAACTTCTTCTCCCTTAATTTACTTAAATTCGCCTCGTCTTCTTGACACCCTGAACCAGCCGTGATACTCGATCTCAAGCGCTCCTCGTCATTACAAATATTTCTCAAATCCCTCGTCTTCAAAGCAATACTACCGAAGTACCCAATAAACTCAGCCCAAGCACTGATTTTCTGCAAATTACGTGAATGTCTACCGTCGATGAGACCCGATTTCGCCAGCCAAATGAACTGTTCAACGAAGTAATACAAGCCCTCACCACCATAGGCGATTATAGAGAGAACCCAATCCTGTTTGGAATCAGAATGAGCGTTCCTCAAAGAGTTCAGGTCCTGAACAAACTTACCAAGCCTGAAGGCTTTCCGACTAACCCCAACGCTGGATTCGAAGCTCTTGAGGCGTAGAGATAGGGCTGGATTACCTTGAATAACAG
>JANTPZ010004138.1:0-15282 GCA_025593235.1 Vachellia pachyceras
ATTTCTAGAAAATCTTCCTTTCTTGTTTGCCTTTCAGTTTATCTTATTATTCTTTTTTCTCTTTTGAAGAATAATATATTGTGCTTGAAAATCTGTTAGGAGTGTAATTTTATACAAGTCGAAGTCAAAGTAAGTACATAAATACATGAAAAGAGTTTTGTCTTAACTTATATATAATGGGTGTACAATGTGCTTCCCAAACAAGCACAATATTGAGTTTAAATTTTGAGTGTATGCGTGCTCTGCAACAAAATTACATTTTCCAGCTAATTAATGACAAAACAATAATCAAGCATAAAAATGCAGTATTTATTACCTCTCTCAACTTTATAAAAATCTCTCTTTTTCTCAACTTTATAAACAAAACCAAAACAAACATTCTTTCTCTTTAACTACAGATTAGTGGAGTATTCACTAGTGTCATTTAGTTAATTACATCCAACACTAAAGGGGAGTAATTACAATAAAATGACAAAATAATCACAAGTTTACAATGCTGGCTTAATAAAATGCTCAAAGATTAACTCTGAGTTGAGCAAAATACCCGCAGTCCGACTAATCCACCCAAACCCAAGAAAAATTTCCAGAATTTGGCCCACTCAGTTTGTCACGTGTGACAAGTAGTCTAAAACTTGCATATTAATTAGACAAATAAACGAGCCAACAGGCTACATGTGCTCACCGGTTTAGGTTTTTATTTTTTTAAAACAAAATTCCCCCTTATTATTCTTCCTTCACTCCCTCTTATTCATTATTCAATCTATGAACCCCTGGACCGTGGACCCCTCACTCCTCTTTCTGACACTAAGACCAGTGAGTCAACTACCACTCTCCACGCATTCACTCTTTGCCTCCTCCTCCACCGAGTTGCTCTCCATCTTCACGTCTGCCGCCCGTCGTCCACCGTTCTGCTCTTCGTCTTTGCTTCCTCCAAGCTGCTCTTCGTCTTCGACTCTTCGGGTTCGTAAACGCCGTTCTGCTGGTTAATAAATGATGGAATCATCGGTGGAAGCGGAAGAAAGAAAATGATGGAACCAGCAATGTCGTTGAAGCAACAGTGGAGGGGTCGGAGACAGTGAAAGAGGATCGGAAAAATTGCTGGTTCGTAAACCCCTCTCTGCTATTTCTTTTTTTAAAAAAAATTGTGAAAGGCAAAGCTCCACTGGATCTATCCCATGTAAAAAAAATTTCAGCTTTAACTTGTTTATGTTTCAATGCAAGAAAAAAATTGCAGAAAGCAAAGCTCCAATCTCGTTGCACATCAGTTGTTTATGTTTCAATGAAAAAAAAAATCAACTGAACTTTATTATTTAAACGGGTTCTCCGTTACCCGTAAAAACCCGTACATGTATGTTTGATCACGTTCAATGCAGATTAAACAGTTAAGGTGCTGCTTAATATCCGTGTAAATTTAAATGGATGGACTACGGGTTGGACCGTGAGCTGCCCAGCCCATCTGTTGCTTAACCCTACTATTAACCAGTATTAGTTATTAATAATGGGAATAGCAAATGATTTAATAAGAGATTTTTTACATAATCCAAAATAAAATATTTCATTCGGTTTTCACTTGAAATTTTTGGTAGGAAAGCAGCTATCAAATATATACATGTCTTGAAATTGAAACAACTTGCTAATTAATTACTTGAACCACCTGAAGCTCACTCAGTTATCTTATAAGATCCAAAATAAAAATTCAAACTTTCAAACTTTGTCGTCTGATAAAAAACACTCCCTCGATCCTTTTACATGAGCCACTCTAAAAGGTTTCTTTAGTCTTTTTCTTTATAAGAGGCTTTGATAATTTCAATAAGTATTAAATATTTTTCACACCTACTCATATTTAATAAGGGTTACAAAAGAGTAGAAATTAATATAATATTAGAATTTGGTGTGGTTAATAAAAGTAATGTGAAAAATCACATACATTTTATAACAATACGTCTGAATTAGTTAGAATGCTTCGGCAAAAAAAAAAATAGTTAGAATGCTTTTATAATAAGAAATCAGAGGTAAACAAAAATAAACAAAAAAGGAAAATGTTTGACAGTGTGCAGCAATGCCTGAAATTGAAGAACATTTGTTGGGCTACCCAAGCGGGCTCTTAAACTGATGATGGGCCCACACGTTAACAGCTTTCCAAAACTAATTAAATTACGCAGAGTTCTAAAGAAACGTAATGGCCAAATTTGAAGTAAATGTGGGTTGAAGAACTGGAAAATTTGAGAAAAAGTCCCCTATAGAAAAATTTTACTGGTAAGAAGGATCACAAAAATTAGAAAAGTACCAGTACTCTACAAATTCTAGATCATTCTCATCAATAATACTCTTAATGAGGACTTTTTCCCAATTTTCTCTAATAGATATTGGCAGTATTTGGGAAAGCGTTTAGATTCTAAACATGCGTTCAACAATGATTTTCTATAAAACGAGATAATATCTTTTATAAACTTATCTTGCAAATGATAAAAACACTTCTCCATCGTTTTTTCAAACAGGCATAGTTTGAAAACCATTTTTCTTCTTTTGGCCATAAACTATAGTTTCACTTGGCTCTTCCCATTCAGTACTTTACATACAATTTCAAATAATTCAGAAAACCACTGTAAATTAATCAGAAAAAGAAATTAAAAAAACTAGGTTCCACCAATTATTTCCGAAAAACCATTTTTTCTTTTTGAGAAGTGAGGTCTTTTTATGGACAAAATACAAGGTGAATTTTCACAAAAAAGGTAAATTTTCATAGGAAAGGAAGTGATAGTTCAAGTCAGAGGAAAACTTATCTAGCATTTCTTAATTTCATAAATGACAACATAAAATTAAATTGCCCTCCTCACGTGTAATACATTAATGAAAAAAAGGAAGTGGTATCCAAATTTTTGAAATTGGAGTATATTTATGTCAAGTTTCTTTTATATATATTATATCAAATACTCCAATTACATGTGATGACATGTTTTATTTTCTCATATAGGTTTATATTTAAATAATAATATTTTAAAAATAAAATATATGACTACATGTAATTGAAAAAATTGATATAATAGATATAAAAAATTTGACATAAGCATTTTTATTTTGAATTATATAAATAAACCAATATGCTTTTAAAATATAATTATCCAGTCATATTTATAAGTAACTTCAAGAATGTTTCATATATACCAATAAAAGTATTAAGCCTCTATATCCATAGCTAATAACTCAACAACTTAAACAGAAAGGAGTGAGTGCATAGCATATGTTTTTATCTTTAGGAAAGATTCCTTTTAAGGCTGAATGAGAGACATTTTATATGAAGGGTCAAATAGAAGGTATTTGAAAATGACGTAACAAAATCATCAAGAATTACAAAATAAGCATAAGCTACATCCCTTACAGATCATAAGGTCCTTTATACAAAATATGTTTTCTATTTAAGAAAATTATACCCCCACCTTTATTCAATTTTATATATTATAATTAAAATCAAAAGTATAATTGATTTAAAAAAATCAATTTTTAGGTTAAATATTTTTTTAAAATTATTACGAAATCATGTTATCATATACCACCTTGACATTATTAAATAATTTGGATTAAGATTAACGATCAACAGCCAAAAAGACAATTTATATATTCATAATTCTATTTTTCATGACTTGTACGCTTTGAACGATTGGAGAGATACATATGGTCAAAAGAGATGTTCGGTTTAAGCTCCATTTATCAGTTCATATAAGGCCCACAAAAGGAAGCCGATGATTGTGTCCCTCGCTAAACTCTTGAGAAGACCATTGATCCAACCTCCATTATTAGGGTTTTGACCTGCAAGATCTCTAAACCTAAAATTCCCTTGATCAGATATCAAAGAATACATGCCACCGGACGCCGGAGTGCAGTGGTTAAGGCAACTGTCACTTCCCAGGGGTTGAGAGTTCGATCCCTGGAGCTGCGTTCAAGGGGAGGGGATAATCCACCCTTGATGCAAAGCACCTTACAGGGGTGTGCCTTGCTCATCATCCCCGCTCCGGATTAGTCAGTTGCCCCGGGTTACTTGGTCCGTTAAAAAGGCCATGGACTCAGGAAAATGCGCCGGATACCGGGGGAGTTCACGGGGGGCCAAAGGCCCAAAAATGCCCGAAGTTCACTCAGAAAAAAGAGAATACACTACACCGTTCATGTGCCCCTTTCCTATTACACCCACCACATTTTTACAGTTATTCACCGCTTTGCTCCTCTTCAATGACCATGCAAGGTACTGTAAAAACAAACCGTCATTCTGCATTATGGAGGAGGACATCACTTTATTCTTCAGATAGTATAACCTCTATATTGGTTTCACAAAAGATACTTTAGGGAGCTCACTGATACATGAGAACTATAAGGTGAATTCAATCCTTTCCTCACGCATCAGTATGCTCTGCCAAGTGAATTGAACGTATTGATGGGGTTTTAGAAGTTTTTCCATATGGATAAGTATATCTTCTAAGAACTAAAATCAAATTTATCTTTCAAGAACCCAACCGGTGCTTGCACTTATTTTAAAAGGGATCCTAAGCAGGACTCTTTCCTGTTCACTACTTCCATGTGTCTTCATTTTTTTCAAAGCAGTGGCTTTTGAAGAAAGGTAATGCAGGAATATGACTATTTGACAATGATGTTTCGGGCGTTGAAACAGAAGAAAGTTTAGACAGAAGAGGGAAATCTTACACTATCTCTTTCATGTAGAAGAGGCTGCAATAGTGATGGGTAGGAAAAGCTCAGTTGCTCATAAAGCTGAAATGTACCCTCATCATCAGAACTTGGTTCTTCCTGTATTTAAGAAGATGGCATCCATTTAAATTGTCAGATAAATTTCACCAATCTTCTTTGGGGAAGGGTGTAAAGAAAAGTGGCATGGCATATATTCTATATGAGGTTCAAACCAGTGGACAACGCATCTATCTTTCAATCAATACCTCTTTTAGTCACTGTACTGCACTATTTGAAAAATGTAGAGAATATGCATGTCACCATCCTATCATCTGATGTGGAACATTCCATGTCCTCTCCTGTGAGTACCCGTAATTTATTTTCTACTTTTTACAGCTGTTCTAAGAACCATATCAGACAGGACTGAACACTTTAACCTTAAAGTTCTATACCCTTATGATGGTTACTTTTCCTTGTTTTCACCTACAAAGTATATACGAAAAAACTTTACCTGGAGTTCTAAAGTTTATTGAAGAGAAAATAGCATACTTGAACTAGACGAAAATGGTAAAAAGGCTACAAACCAGTATTTTTTCCACCTAGGTTTTGAGAAGGCTTAGCTCAAGTTTCATGGAACAAATTGAGGCTACATAAACAGTTCACTGCAGGAATATATATGATATGCACTGCAAACTGGAGATGGGAAACCCCTAAGTGCATTTAAAAAAAGCACTTTCACACAAGTTGAAATAAAACTTCTCTCACATACTCACATGAAATTCTATAAACTAATCCAAGCACAAACTAAATATAGATGAACCAATTGTAGATTAGATAACCACTTCATTTTAGGAAAGGATGGTAATGGGCAAAAGAGGAGCTTAGTGTGTTCTTGGAGGCAAAATTAAACTCCTAAATACAAGATTGAAGACACTAATAATTTTAAAAACATTAGGGTTAATTTGATGACAATAAACACTAAAGTACTAAATGAAGGCAATAGTATTACCAAAAACAAAAAAATAACATGTTTATTCGTAATTCTAGTAGAGTGAGTTCCTATGGATTGGGGATCAGATTCTGATTCTCGTCCCCATATCGGCGATAGAGATCAATTTATTCTCGTCCCCATATCGGCGGTAGAGAACAATTTACTTCCAGTCCCGTATCCATGCATCCATATGTAGGGCATTCCCAGCTGGGATACCCACAAAACAGCAAAAAGGTCGCCCTTAGTTTTGGAGATTTATTTGTAGAACACTTTAAAAATACAATTGATGCATTTTCTAAAAAGTAGTTAACAGTTAACTAGCAAGTACGGAGTATGTCGAACACAGATTTTTCCCCCTCTCATCATTTAAAAACAGCAAAAATGAAAATAACCATTACAGTTGTAGATTTTAGCAATTAACCTAATCAGTTTTGTTCAGTGCTTGACGAATAGCCAGCTCCTCTAAAAGTGCCGGGAGTTGGAACATATAACCACGGAAACATCATCATGACACTAAGAGAAATTTCACCGACGACCAAATTTGTTGAATCAAAATATGACAACATCAAGCAGCTCTCATTATTTTCTTCTTCACTTAATAATGAATGGAAGCGGTTAAATGATATATGACTAAGTATTAAAACATTAATTGCCAGTATAAAACAAAGGGAGTTCAGTTGCCAATGGGTCTAAGTGACGACAACAACAACAGAGCATTGTCCCACTAGGTGAGGTCAATTACATAATTACATAACATCATTGTGCTCTATCATAAACCGGATTCTGGGATAAATTATTAACCAAAAGATCCATTTCTATAATCCTTTTGAAAGTATTCTTCGGCCTTCCGGTACCTCATTTCATAGGACTCTTTACTGCTTGATAAATTATTCTTACTGATGTCTCCAATGGGTCAAAATGAAATGGGGATTATTCCAAAAGGGTTGAAAGAGTTTTTGTGTTAAGCCTTTATATCTATATAACTCAGCAGAGAAGAAAAAACTAAAAGTTAAGACTATATAATCTTGGTAAGAGAAGCAACCTCGAGCTTATTTGAGGAAAGCTAGATGACATTGTTATCCCACGAACAACAGATACCACTAAACTTGGTACTCTGTCCATTTCAAAGCTCTCCACGCCCTCTGAAGCTGCAGGACAGATTACAGAGAATGAAAGGGAATATCTTTTGTTATTCAGTACATTAAACATAACCACAGAAGCAATTATCCTTTCCTAGATCATAAGAATCACGTTGTTTTAAAGATCATAAATACTACACAATTGCTGAAATTAATTATTGCCAGTAAACAACTATTTTCTGTCGTAGTTGCAAGTCTAACGTGCACATACAGTTATTTCAATTGGCCGATCTCCCAAAACTACTTGCGCACCAACTTCTTCAGATGCTTTTCGAGCAGCACGGAACTACAATGGAGATATCGCTTTATCATCAAAATGAGCTTTATATCTAAAGATCAGTAGCATATTTTGAAATTACCTCATCACCAAAAGGGCGGTTAACATCAGAAGAGATCTTTGATGAAAAAGCAGCCACAAGTAACCGTAATGCTAAGGCAGTTTGACCACCTGGCAAAAAGATGAATAGTAAATAAATTTCCTTTTGTATACATACATGTCAAACTCAAACATATTTGTACTTACTGCTTACCCAAGTTTATGCTGCGTCCAACAGCGCCAAAAAAACCAGTCCCACTCAAAGAAAACATCTTTGAACGTAACTGTTTACCATGCTCGCCATCAGCAGAGGCATAATGTTCCCAGCTCTGGAAATGAACCCTGCAACAGATGAGGATAAGATGTGGATTGACCACAAACAATTTTGACATGTATGCAACTTCTTATATATCTATGAGGAATATTAATTCAATAGTAATTCACAGAGCGACAAACTCAACAGCGTTTCCACAATTTAGACATGAATACTATACTGGATAATTAAACAGAACAAAACGTGGAACATTATGTTCTTATTTCGTCAACGCCTATTTACGTTAACTAAGAATAGAAAGGTTCAAGGTTATTGTTACTAGAAGTTGCCAGAACTAACCGTATCCTATTGTGCTTCAAATTAAGCATTTACAACAAGCTAATCCGCAAGTAAACATTCCCAGTTGTATCAATTGCCAGACTACCTACATTTTTATCAACAATAGAAGTTTTTCCTTCAATTGCTCATACCGCTTAAAGGTGGGCTACAGAGCTCAATAACCACGTTATCTGGCTTCACCGTTCGCACCACGCGCTCAACGTCAATGGCCGAGTCCTTAGCAATGCGCGTCGTTCCGATTAACCAGATCGCCTTAGGCTCCACAAATTCGGACCTCCATGAAGGAACATGACCAAACTGCTTCTTCCGAATCAAAAGCAAGCTCCCATTGTCGGCAAAATCGAGCAACTCAGGATGAGACTCAGCAATCGCGGTTCTGGAGTCATCCGAAATCTGTAGCTTGTAATTGAAATCTGGAGGTGGGGGTTAGATGGAGACTTTGAAGCTGAAAGGCCTGAGAGTTTTGGTGGGTAAAAGAGACGGGTTGGTCATGAAAATTGGGAAGGTTGATTTGATGGTCTCCATTGAGGACGAGGGCCAAGGAGGCTCGTGTGCTTGAGCATGAGGCTTCAAGGACAAGAAACGCAGGATCGCACTTGAACTCAGAGAGAGGCCACTGATTTGATTGGTCATGGTTGATTGCTTGGTCCACAGCGTTTAGGATACTTCTGAATTCTGGGTTTCTGACCGCCAAAAGGAAAGACGTAAATGGAAAACGACAAAAGGTTCTCCCATTTTTTTCAACCAAAAAAAAACATTAAGAATTATAAAAATAAAAATATGAAGCAGAAAAACAAAAACAACAGGGGGCCTGAGGAAGGGGACTCGGTTTTTGCCCCATTAAGTTGTCCTAATTCTTTGTTTCATGTCATACATTTCGTTATTAAAATTTATACAAATTTTATACAGGAAATTTTTTTTTATATCATACATTACGTTCAATACAGGCCTTAGTGTTTACATCTTTGACTGCGAGATCAACGTCTGAAATAAATCGTACGTTAAAGACTGGAATGGTACATACGTTAAAACTTAAAAGGGCAAAAAAAAAAAAAAAGAAGCTTGAGTGGGTTTCTTAGTGGCCGTGCAAAACAAAACCTTGTGGGTCGACAAGATTCACAAGTAGTACTAATTATAATACGCCACAGTGGCATTGAAGCCTTTATGTGAATGAAAAGTCACCATTTCAATCCTACCAATAATTTCGATCAAGTTGTTGGCATCTATCTTTTTTAATCAGGGAAACAAAAAGGAGAAAAGATGGAGGGTGAAGGTTTAGAGATAGAGAGAGATATATATATATATATATTTAAAGCACATTGACCCGAGAGGGTCCTTGTGAGGGTAAAACCTCCCGACCCGAACAGGGGAAAGCGGGATGGACGCGTACGTGACGCAAGAGTGCGTTAATGGAACAGTCGCAGTCCACAAGGGTTGAAAGTTGCAGTAAAAGATTCTCCCTACCTATTCTCCTCTCCTCTCTCTCCCTTTCTTATTCGTTCCTTAGAGATATTTCTTTTCCTTTTACATACTGATGCGCAGTTTAATGATGATTAGGGTTTAATCTGTCCTCGGCTGCCCCACCCAACGCCGTTCTTACCTTCAACACCCACATCATGATTTCTTCAACCAGCAACAATCTTGATATCTCTTCTTCTGTTCACTTGATTGCAAGTGATCCAGACAAAACCCCCCACAACGAGCAGCAGTAACAAAGTCTTGTTCCACTGAATGGGATAGGGCTACCGTTATTATGTTTGGCAAAGTTTTTACACTCTCTAAAATCACATTTAACGGCGTTTTTCCGTGAATCGAGATATTTTCCTTCACATATTTACTTCGATTTGTGTAACAGCACTTCTCTATCGTTTTTCAAACGGGCACAGTATGGATCACATAATATCATTGTGCTTTATCATAAACCATATCGTATCCTTTCGGGAACACTGTAGAGAAATGCTTTAATGCAAACCAAAATAAATATATAAAGGAGATTTTTGTCTTTTCTTAACGTTATGCCAAACAAGCCCATTGTTGATAGATTATTAAACCAAAGATCTTTCTCTATAATCATTTTGAGAATGTGCTTTGGTCTTTCTAAGTAAACTCCATGTTGTTTGATTCATTATTCTTACTATTACATTTAATGGTCTTCTTTAAATATGTTCAAACCACCTCAAATGGTTTTTCACCATTTTCTCTTCAATATCTACCACTACAACTCATTCAAGAATTTAATCATTATGAATCATATCATAACAGTATAGTCACACATCCATATCAACAATCTCATTTGAGTTACCCCTACTTTATGCGAATAATGTCATAATTTTAAAGCGTGACATCCATTCTCATATGGCATTGCTGGCCTTATAATACTATGATGAAACCTTCCTTTTACAGTATTAGAAACTTTCCGATCACAAATAACTCTAACAGCTTAACTTTATTTACACCATGCAGCTTAAATTATATCATCAACTAAAAAGAAAGCAACATTTTAAGAAAAATGAGAAGCTTATCCTATGCGTCATGCCTTTTTTGGTCAACACATGATGATGATGATGATGGTCCAATTATTGAAAAGAGAGGGTGAACTAAGGAGATTAGAGTGGAGAAAGAATACTACCTCCAAGCATAACAAAATGAAGCGACCTTTATACCCAACAAACACAGGTGTTTGTGAGAGGGATACGATGAGAGGGGTAGGGGTCGCCCCAGCAGTGACTACATACGCATACATATACTGAGAGAGATGGAGAACAGAGTAAGGTTTGACTTGACCGACCATTATTGTTTTTGGTTTCCCTTCCCACCTGATCTTCCATTATCTCTGACACACCTGTGTCCCCATTCTCAACTCCCTTTTTCCTTCCCTACCACTGTAACATCATTTCAAATTATTGTGTATTTAAAAAAATACATTGGGCTGGAGATTATTAATTTTTTTTTTAAAAAAAGAATGGCTACAGACAAGGAGGATTGCACAAATCCACGTGGGTTTGTCTTTGCACAACCAGAATGTGGGGCAATGCCACGTGCGTTGCACGTGAGTTATACTTGCCCTGGCAAGTTTGTGTTTGTATATATGTATGTATGTAATGCATCTCACTCTCTCACGGCCGGACACCACTGTGCTTTACATTAAACATGGTCTACTGTCTTATCTATGGGACTATCATTTTACTCATACAACTTGGCACGAGGGAAACCTTTTACTCCACAAAGGATCTCTCATTTATCAGCAGGATTTAATAAAGGAGATTAATGGCAGAGCTGAATTCAATTCAATGGCTTTCCTCCCACAGAATTTCGCTCCTCCTATTGCTACCCAGCAGTCATCCTCTGGACTTCATAATTTTTTGCAGACAACCGAGAAAATTTTATTGCATAGGAGGAAAACTCAGATGAGGAAATCATGTCATTTATTAATCTGTCATCAGGAATCTCTTGTATGTCTTACAACAGCTTTACAATGGACATACGCATCAGCATCATCAAGAAATTCCATATGAAAACAACTCATTGAATATTCGTTGTACAAACAAATTGAGCATAAACCTCAAGCAGATCAACTCAGCTCATCGAGATCCGGTTCAAAGAGACTTAAAGTCTATTTTTTTCCCCCTTTTTCTCAAGCAGTTCAAGCGTATGTTATCCCCACTCCCTTTTTCAATAGGATGATTAGCTCTTCTTTATGTCCTATTTGAAGTAAAACCTTGTAAACATAATTTATTCTTCAATATCATTTTGCTATCCCAAAAAAAAAATGATCTACCTTGATTCTTTTTTTGGGGACCCAATAATATACTTTGATATATATATATATATAAACATATATACTTTCACTCTTGTTTGGTGAGTTCCATTAATTTCTGAGTTATTCTAAAGTTACAATTTTCATGTAATCATATAATTCCCCATAAATTTAAAGATTAGATCTTATACCGTTCAAACTCTCAACTTTCTTTTAAGAAAATTAAGTCTCTTTCAATATTCAGCTCAACCACTTAATTTAGAGTTAGAATTTTACATGCACGTTACAAATAGCGATATGCAAATATTAGGGTTTCAATTCAATAAATTTAGAAGAAAATTCAAATTGGCACTTGTGTTTTTCCAAGCTTCAAAGCAAATAGTAGTCAAGATAATTTTACACAGCTTAAAAATATTAAATAGCTTGAGCAGCTGTTTTTTTCTTTGGCCAACCGAATGCTCCTGTTCGACCATTCCATTAATGGTAAAAGTTTGAAACATCACACACACACACACACACACAATTTTAATAATTTTAAAACAGAATAAATAATGAATGGGTTTCAAAATTAGAAATTGAACCTGTATTATTTATGAGGTTCGATGTATTAGATGTTTTGCCTTATTCTTTTCGCTGATTTTTTTAAACTGCTATCTTGAATGAAAATACAATTCAATGGCATATGGCGAGCCATCAATAACAGATGGATAGTATTCATTTATGATTAAGAAAACCGCGTGACTTTTAGTTTTGGATGTTTTACATAAATGAATATAATTTATCAGTTATTATGTATATCTAATCAAGAAATTGG
The DNA here is from genome assembly GCA_025593235.1 of Vachellia pachyceras. Taxonomy (NCBI): domain Eukaryota; kingdom Viridiplantae; phylum Streptophyta; class Magnoliopsida; order Fabales; family Fabaceae; genus Vachellia; species Vachellia pachyceras. The sequence continues at coordinate 12,305 of JANTPZ010004138.1, forward strand.
TGATTCCCATTAACTGGTCAAGTCAAAACTCTGAAAGCAATACAGGAAAAACCAAGTAGCTAGTTCAGCGCTGTGTTGTCTAAAGCTTGATACCTAAATTATATTACAAGATAAAAATGAAATGGAACAAAAAATTGAGGGAAAGCACGAAGAAAGAAACATTTAGTGGATTTTGGAACATTATGCATAAACACCCGTCGCATATATAAAGCCAAATTAAATTATCAACCAATTATATATGAACAAATACATGAAGCATTAATTTTCAGTGATTATGATATGCTAACGGCTTCCATGTGAATAATTTTAAGAGGACGAAGGACCCAACGAGTAGTTATCGAAGAACCCACGTCCCTTACTAGTACAATATCAATTAATTGGAACAGAAAACCAAACATCCCCCCCCCAAAACAAAAAAAAAAGTGCAATAGCCAGATACTCCATTAATGACTGTGTCACAGGGAAAAAAAATACTTGAGAGCAAAACAATAAAGCTACCCAAGTACTTAGGTCATTGATCAATCAACTCATACTCATTTTCAATGGGTACACCTTATCACTTCTGTGCAACATCATATATCTTCGGAGTTACATGCATGCAGTTGTACATTTTTTATATAGTTCAAGATGATTGAGTGTAATGGAATGGGTTGGTATTTCAATAAAGTGAATTAATATTCAAATCCTAATTGAAGAGTTGCCTATATTTGTTACTTAACTATACCTCAAATATAATCGTATCAAATAAAAGGATAACCAGTGCTTATATATATATATATATAATAAGTTATACATGTTGTTGAAGGAGAATTGAATCTGAGTTCTTCGTTCTTAAACAAATTTTCAATACGACAAAAATAAAGTTTTACCCCGATGAGGTAGGCTACATGATTAAATCGTACATTTTATTTTACAAGAAAAGTAATAATAGATATACAGAATATATATTAAAAAAGTTAGAATCATACATCATCGGATCATTAAAAAAAAAGAGAAAAGGTAGGGAACAAAACAGTAGACGCAAGGGTGGTAGCTAGGAGCAAAGGGTTTTACTGAATCAAACATGTAATTAGAAACGCTGAAGAAAGCTAAGGGTTCGCCAACGTCAATAAAGCATATGTCCACACACACAGGGCTCCAGAAGGGTCACAGCTAATTGGCTCAGCCACTCAGGCTTAACATTTGTGTGCCTAATACGTGTTCAATACAGGGCCACATTCTCTGTTGATGAGAAAAAGAGGAAAAGTCCGCGACTGTCCCACGCTTTATACCCTATTCTGCATATAATGTCTGTCGCAACTCATTGTTTCGCTCTTTCATCAAACTTGTATACATATATATATTACTTGTCCATTTCCAAATTTTCTCTGCGAACGTCTTCTTCTGTACTAACTATATACGATACACTATGGATAGCAACCCTCCCCCTCCTCCTCCTCCAAACTTGCCTCAACCTGAACAATGCTCTGCTTCTTCTTCCCCTTCTGCTTCCCCTTCTGTTTTACAAGTCCCTTCCTCTCATGACTCGTCTTCGTCTCCGAGGACGCTGAGATCGCCGGGTGGCTCGTCTTCGGGCCAGCATACCAGCAGGAGGCACGCCACTTTCCGGGGAATCCGGAGCCGAAGCGGCAAATGGGTGTCTGAGATAAGGGAGCCTCGTAAAACCACGCGCATTTGGCTGGGGACATACCCGACGCCGGAGATGGCCGCCGCCGCGTATGACGTGGCCGCACTTGCATTGAAAGGGCCTGACACCACCCTCAACTTCCCCAATTTGATTCTCTCCTACCCGATCCCGGCGTCATTGTCAGCCACGGATATTCGGGCGGCGGCTTCAGCAGCCGCGGAGGCGAGGCTGGTGAGGTCTGCAGGAACCGCTGGACAAGGAGCCGGAGAAGGAGGGGGAGGCCGGGCTGGCGGAGAAGTGATGGAGAAGAGCGAGGGATTTATCGATGAGGACGAGCTTTTGAATATGCCGAGTTTGCTGGATGACATGGCTAGGGGAATGCAGGTGAGTCCGCCGAGGATGAAGTCACCATACCCTTCCGACGATTCGCCACCGAATTCAGATCACGGAGATGGCCTGTGGAGTTTTTGAACCCATTTGGGGGCTTTGGACCCTCAACTAAACATTCCTGATTATTCATATATAACTTTGCTATGAGTAATAATTTTGTTGTGTTTGGCTGATTTTCGCGCGTCGTGTTCTTCTTCATCATCATTTTTTTTCATTGCTCAGATCGTTGTCTGGCCACAGCTAGATGTGTATAGACCAGTCTATAGGCCTTAGGGTCTCTTTCATTTCTGTGTTGTTCTGAGAAAGACACACCGATTTTATGCAACGATTGTATCATTTATTAATTTGTTTGACGTAGATCTACAAGTCTGGTGCTTGCTCATCTCTTGGGATCTAACCAATTAACAGTACTATATATGATCTAAACAGTTTCTGATTTCGATTTGTTTGCGATCGAATCTGTAACGTATGATTCTATGCATTAGTTTTGCCCTCAAGAGCATGAGATTATACCATACATATAAGTGCGTGTTTAAGGTTTCGACCTGTAAATGGATCTCTCCATATATGATGATTGATCAAGGAGGCTTTGGTAGTATATCTGAAAACAGATAGGCCTTTGGTTCTTCGTAAGGTGCTATGAATGGAATAATGGTTCTTCTTCTTGTTTGGATGCTAGCTATGTAGTTAATTCTATGATTCAGGGTTTTATTCAAGCTAGCCAGCCTGAGCAGGCAGTTAATTATGACTGAGATATCTGATATGTGTGCAGAAAGATGGAGAAGAAGACAAAGCCAGGGTTCAAAGTTCATCGTATAAGAAGACAAGCAAACGCAGTTTCTTCTTCTTCAAGAATTAAGTTTCTGTTAGAAGGAAAAAAAAGAAAGGAAAACAAACCAAAGAAGAGATGTAATGATGATAAATGGAGCTAGCTAGCGATGAAGATTGGGGGGGGGGGGGG
>JANTPZ010004139.1:0-15842 GCA_025593235.1 Vachellia pachyceras
GAAACATTTTTTGCTCAAAGATGTTGAAAATTTTGGGCAAAAACTTATTTTTTATTTGAGGGTGTCAGCCCCCGACTCTTGTGTTGTCCTGTGAAGTGGAGGCACGTCCTGTATCATTTTTTTACAGGTTTGTAGGGAAGAGAGTGATATGTAATAATAATTAAGAAAAGAATTAAGAGCTAGCTACTGTAATAGTTATTTAGGATTTAAATGATATTAGTAAGATTAAGATACTATTTAAATATTATGCCAATATTTGTAGGTTTTAGATAGGATTTGGATAGATTAGGATCAGTATTGAGAATAATGACTGTAAATAAGAGGGAATAGTTTACGTGATTTTTAAACTGATTCTAAGGATTTGATCATTGGTAGAGTACAATGATGTTGTATGATCTATATAGGCGACCCCACTTGGTGGAATAAAACTTTGTTGGCTTAAGTTTGATCTAGAGATGTTCAAAATAAGAGCTTTGTCAACTTGTAGGACCACCGCCAATCCTCTTCTCCATTTTTCTCCTTGCTGTTCATTTCTGTTGCATCATCGCCGTCTGTAACTACTTCTCTGTCGACATTTGTTTCTGTGACATGGCTTCCCATTGTTTCAACATCATTGCCAAAACTGTGTGAAGGCCCAGAATTATTCAAAGCTACAGTGCTTGTGCGATACTCCAAAAACTGCGAAGAAGCTATGCTTTGGATGAGCTACAGAGACGGTTGTGCATGGTAACAGTGTGGTTTGAGCAACATAAGTTTTCACGTGGCTGAATTTTATGTGCCCAAGGATATGGAGCGATCATGTAGGCCCACCTTTGAAGAGACTCAAAATGTCATCTCTTCACTATTCAAGAGGATTTTTTCTAGATTTTATGCGTTACCCTTGATCATACTTAACCCTTGAGGGCAATGGTCTCTTGGAAGGGGGTATTATTATGTAATTATAAACAAGCAGAGAATTAAGATTTAGTTACTGTTATATTTAGTTAGGATTTAAATAAGATTTCAATGATATTACTAGGTTTGGATGGCTATTAAGAAGAGAATAATGCTTATAGTAGTGGTTTTTTTTAACTCACTTCTAATAAGATCTGCCTATATTTCAATTTGCTTCGGTTTCTCTCTGCCACTCTTTTCCTCTCTCTTTCTCAACCAAATATTTTAACAGAGAGATCCTTCATTGCTGTATTGGAAGAAAAGGATGTTTATTTGATTAATTTATGATGTGTTTATAACTCGAGAATTAGGCGTTATAATTGAAAATTTGAGGTCATTTCAGACTGAAGGATTCAAATGTTTGGCTTGGTTGCTCTGTTCTGTCTTTGGAAGCTTTAGTTGTATTATTTGGAGGGTAGTTCTATTATTTTTAAAACGGTATTTGGCTAGTTCTGTTTTTTTCCTAGGATTTGTCATACGCCGATACTTATAGACTTTGGGTAGAAAAGAATGATTAACAGTTTCATTTCCTTCCATTTGTAGAATGGAAACATTGAAAAAGCATCTTCCATTTTCTGGTCAAGAGGGATTACTTGAGCTTCGAAAGATTGCTCAAAGGTTTGAAGAGAAGATTTATACTGATGCAACAAGCCAGGTATGTTCACAATTAGGAGCATCACTGCTACCATTACATTAATGTTTATCATTGCAAACACGCGTATATACAAGATTGATGATATTATATGGTACTCACATATTGCAGCCTGATTATCTACGGAAAATATCTATGAAGATGCTTTCAATGGAGACTAAATCCCAGAACAACCCTATGCCATCAAACCCAGGTGGCCCTAGTAATCAACCTCCCGATACAGGTTAGGTTCCAGGGCCTTGGCTTGGGTATGAATGTATGATATCATGAAGTGGTTCCAAAGCCTATATATTGTTACACATGTGCACATATCGAGACATTTGAATATATTTTGCAATTTTGTTCTTGTAGTAATCATGGCTCTTTGAGACTTTAAGTTTTGTCATCGGTGTTATGTTATAGTCCTTTGTGCACTAGCAATTCAGTTCTAGACCTCAAGTAAAAGTGATGGTGGATACGATCAATGATAACTTGCAGTAATGGAGACAATTTTTTTTTTTGGCTTTGTAGTTTATATGTAGAGAATCTTGTATACTATTGTTCAAGATACCGTTAATATATCGTGTTTTGTCATTGTTAATTCCGCACCCGATCTGTCCTTTGTCTTTCTATTATTCATTTAAAACTTTACATTGTTGAAATTTAAAACTCAAGTTTACCTGGACTTCATTCAAGCATTGTTGAAATTTAAATTCTTTACTTCTCTGAATTACTGCTGTTTTTGTTGATTTTGATTCATATTCATTCTATATTTAGGTAGCTTTATTTGAAATTGAATCTTCTATAGGCATGAAATCATGTAGTTGCTGAGAGAGTGGCATAAAATGGTGGGAGCTTGTGTGGGATTCACTTCCTCTCTTTCAGCCATTATCTCTTTCCTCTGTATCTCTCTTTAACTTAGGAGGTCAAATATTTGAACAGGACTTATGCAGCGTCAAGTTCATAATCCGGGGCAATCACATCCAATGCCTTTGCCCAAGCAACCCCCGTCACATCAACAGAGTCTAACTCAAACCAACATCCCACCTCAGTCTAATCTGTCATCTGCACCCAATATAGGGCAGCCTCCTATGCAGAACCTTGGACAGAATTCCAATATGCAGAACATGCCTGGACAGAATTTAGTGGGGACCACTATCAACCAGAATTCTAACATGCAGAACATGTTTACTAGTTCTCAGAGGCAAATACCAGGAAGGCAGCAGGTTGTCAGCCAACAGCAACCACAGAATCCACAGCAGTATCTTTACCAGCAGCAGCAGCTTTTGAAGCACAAGATCCAGCATCCACACTCACTCATCCAAATGCCGCAGCAGCAGCCACAACAGCAGCAACCTCAGCCGCAGCAGAACCTTCTGCAGCCTAATCAGATGCAGTCCAATCAGCAATCTGTTATGCAAACATCATCTGTCATGCAGCCTTCCATGATCCCAACTCCTTCTCTATCTGGCCTTCAGCAGAATCAACAGTCTAATAATGTTCAATCATCAACACAATCCATGCTTCAGCAACATCCCCTATCAGTTATCAGGCAGCAACAGAATTCTATGATTCACCAACAACAAACACCAATAACCCAACAGCCAATATTGCCTTCACAGCAGCAGCTTATGGGGCAACAGTCAAATGCAGCAAACCTGCAACACAGTCAACTACTTGGACAGCAGGGTGGTGTTGGTGATATGCAGCAACAGCAGAGGTTGATTGGACAGCAAACTAATCTTCCAAATCTGCAGCAGCACCAGCAGCAACAACAGTTATTAAATCAGCAAAACAATCTCCCGAATATGCATCAACAACAATTGGGAAGTAATGTCCATGGGCGGCAGCAGCAGCAATTGCTTGGACCTCATTCTGGCAACCCGGGCTTGCAAACTACCCAGCATTCTGCACACATGTCGCAACCAAAGGTTCCAATGCAGCAACAGTCACAACAAAATACATCACATTTGTTACCATCTCAAGTGCATCTGCAACAGCCACAGGCTTCGCAGCAGCAAATGATGTCCCAGATTCAGTCGCAGTCTTCCCAGATGCAACAGAAATTGGGTTTGCAGCAGCAGCCAAATTCCTTGCAACGAGACATGCAGCAAAGGCTTCAAGCATCTGGCCCTTTACTTCAACAGCAAAATGTGCTTGATCAACAAAAACAGTTGTATCAATCGCAAAGAGCCCTTCCAGAAACATCATCAAGTACTTATTTCCATCTGTCCATTTCTTTCTGTCTCTTATGTTTTATATAATTTTTTTTTTGGTGAAAAAAATTTTTATATATGATAGGTAGATTGTAGAAAGAAGATGAAATAGAGAGAAATAATGGAAAAGAGAGTAAAGAGAATAAGAGAAATTTAAATTACTGAATAATTCATGAGTTCAAAACATAAGAAAGTAAGACCGATAATTACCCTTATTTATAAGTTATGTGTATTCCAAATCCTAATAAACTATGCAATTTAAATACTTAAATATCTAATCCAAATCCAATCCTGATAGATAGTAATATTGATCCTAATATATTGTAATATATAATCCTAATCAGATTCTCTACCCTTTCTATAAAATAACTTAACTATCCTAATCAGTATATCCTTTCATAAGTTGTTGTTATGCTTATATATCAATGCCTATTTTAAGCAAGTTTTCTACTTCTTCTTTGCCGTGCTTGAACTCAGAAATTTTTTTTTGGTGGCTATCCTGCTCTTCAAATTATGAAAACCATCTTACTTGAAAAGAAAAGAGAGATATCTTCCTTAAAATTTTTCAAGTTATGATGATTGCATATCTCATGAATGCAATCATTGTGATTGATGGTAATCTGTTCATTTTGCTTAAATAGAAATGTAAGAAATGTCACTCACTATCTTGCTTTATATATTTGAGCCTTAATGCTGATGTGTCTCTATTATAATCTCTGTTGTAGCTTCCCTGGATTCAACAGCACAGAATGGACATTCAAGTGGTGGTGATTGGCGAGAAGAAGTGTACCAAAAGGTGAATATGCCAATTTCTTAATTTTTGTCTCACTGGAACAATAGAAATTTGTTGAATGAACCCCAAGATAAAAGTGAGAAGAGTTCCTTGTTCTTTATGTCGATGTACTGCATTGTAACATGAACTTATGGGCCTTATGGAAAAGTTTGGGAAACTTCTATACTTAGTTCTGATGTCCCTAATTCATACTTGAGTTGGATTTAATGGTTGCAACTTGACCTATGAAAATATCTGTAGTTGCAGAAGATGGAACTAACGCCTACAGCAAAATATCTTATCACCCATTAGTCCCATCAAGAAATGCTCTTTGTAATCATTAATGTGATGGTAGATTAATCTTATCATCATTAGTCCCATCAAGAATTTGTTGCTATCCTGTCCATTTTTCGGATGCAACAGTGAAACCAATTTGCTTGCATGATGATCTCTAGGGTTCAAATGTTTGACTATCTGATTTTGTCAATTTCAACTTTCAGATCAAAATCATGAAAGAAACATACTTGCCAGAATTGAATGAAATGTACCGGAAAATTGATGCTAAGCTTCAGCAGGTATGTTGAGCATTGATTTTTTGAACATGAAATTGCCAACACCATGCATGGATATCTTTCTTTTGTTGGCAATTATGGAGGTAATAATGTTTTTAACTTCAGCATCTCTCATGTGCTGTTTGACTATTGCTACTGTTGCTAAGCTTTATGAATCTGTATCCTTTTCTGAAATTGCCTATGAATTTTGCTTGTAACTTAATAATTTGTATTTGCATGATCAGCATGCCTCCCTTCCGCAACAACCAAACTCAGAGCAACTTGGCAGGCTGAAGCTTTTTAAATCAATGTTGGAGCGTCTTATAGCATTTCTGGAGGTTTCGAAAAACGACATCATTCCTGCTTTCAAAGACAAATTGGGTTCCTATGAGAAGCAGATTATTACCTCTATCAATACAAATAGATCTAGAAAACCTCTCCAGCCAGGACAACTTCCCCCTCCTTCGATGCACTCCATGGCACAGCCACAATCCCAACTTTCTCAACTGCCATCTCATGAAAATCAAATAAACTCTCAGTTACAACCGACAAACATTCAAGGTTCAGCAATGCCTCAGAACAATATGTCAGCTTTGCAGCACAATTCAATGTCTGGTCTGTCAACAGCACAGCAGAGTAAGATGATTCCAATGCAACCTGGTGCCAGTTTAGATTCAGGGCAAGGAAGTCATTTGTACTCGTTACAGCAAGTTCCAGCAAGCTCCCTTCAACAGACCACTGTCAGTGCTCTGCAACAGACTAACATGAACCCCATATCATCACAAGGAGGAGTAAATGTGATCCAACCAAATCTAAATTCCCTTCAGTCAAGTTCAAGTATGCTTCAGCACTCACAACTGAAACAGCAGCAGGAACAGCAGATGTTGCAGTCTCAGCATCTCAAACAGCAGTTTCAGCAGAGGCAAATGATGCATAGGCAGCAGATCCTGCAACAGCAGCAACAGTTACACCAACCAGGAAAGCAACAGCTGCATGCACAATTGCCAACACATCAAACGCCACAGCCTCATCAAATGAATGATGTGAATGATATGAAGATGAGACAAGGAATGGGTGCTAAGTCAGGGGTCTTTCAGCAACATCTTTCCTCAGGTCAGCGTCAAGCTTATCCCCATCAACAGGTGAAACAGGGAAGTCCATTTGCTGTTTCTTCACCCCAACACTTGCAGACTGCATCTCCTCAGATTTCACAACATTCATCCCCCCAGATTGATCAACAAAATCTTCTTCCACCTCCCACAAAAGTTGGGACCCCTCTGCAATCTACTAACTCGCCATTTGTGATTCCCACTCCTTCACCTCCCTTGGCTCCATCTCCTATGCCAGTAGATTCTGAGAAACCTATCTCTGGTGTTTCATCAATAACAACTTCAAATCTTGGGCATCATCAAACAGGAGGAGCAGCTGCACCAGCTCAATCCCTTGCCATTGGAACTCCTGGTATATCAGCCTCTCCTTTGCTTGCAGAGTTTAGTGGTCCAGATGGTGCTCATGGCAATGCTTTAGCTTCCACTACTGGAAAGTCAACTGTTACAGAGCATCCTATAGAACGCTTAATTAAAGTGGTTAGTTCAGCTGATTTTATTTTTTTTCCCTGATCCATTGAATACTTTCTGTGGAGTATGAGACGTCATGGTTATTGGAACCAGACTATTGAATCAATGAATAGACTACATCGTCAGGTTATTGGTTCAAATGTTAGGCTACTTTTTATTTTAGTTACATTAGAAAAACTTATGTCTAAATCTTGATTCCAGGTAAACTCAATGTCAGCTAAAGCATTAAGTGCTGCTGTCAGTGATGTTGGCTCAGTTTTCAGCATGGTTGATAGGATAGCGGGATCTGCACCAGGCAATGGATCCAGAGCCGCAGTTGGTGAGGATTTGGTTGCCATGACTAAATGTCGTCTTCTGGCTAGAAATGTAGCTAATCAAGACGGAAACAACGGAAACAAGAGGCTGAGGCGATACAGCACTGCTTTGCCTTTGAATGTTGCATCATCCGGTGGTAGCATGAATGATAGCATCAAGCAGTTTACTGCTGCAGAGGCTTCTGATCTGGAGTCAACTGCAACATCAAGAATCAAGAAACACAGGATTGAGGTACTAACTTATGTTCTATAATATCTTTCTTAATTATACCAGTGTCTCAGTGCTTTCCTTTTGGCTGAACATTAGATTATATGATGTGGGATTGTGGGTAAAATTGTTTTTCATTCATATCTTGAGAATGATACGCACCCATTTACCTATACAGAGAAGGGAACAGGGGAATGAATAACCAATTATTCCTGATAAAACCTAATAAAATATAATAAAGCCGTAAATATTTACTAATAAATATTAAGATATTTCCACACATGAAAATGGGCTTCTAAGCAAAGGATTATATGTTGTATTTAGATGTCAATTGCATTATTTTTCCCCTTTCTTTAGTCGAGATTGGAATGTACCCGGGGGGGGGGGGGACACTTTTTATTTTATTGAACAGATGTTATTTGCTTCTATTATAAACACTGCTAAATCAAAGGTGGGAACCCTTGAATTATGATTATAACTTTTTGGAGAACCACCCTCTAAAACCTACCCCTGGTTAGGAAGCCTCACATCCATATAAACTGACAGCAGAATCTCATACTTCAATTGTGGGACTAAAGCTTCTTACATTGCCGCTGGGTTCTAGCATATTCAGTTAATCGAGAATTTGGTGCAGTTGTTAATGCCTTTAGTTAAAAAGTGCAACATATTTTCAAACAATCCTTGCTGTCAGAAATTTAAATGTAATTTAATGATGTAAGAAAATGATAAGAATAACAGCACACAATAAATAATAACAACAGCAACAAATGATGAAGGCAGTTGTACTGATGTCTGGTGGTTAGGCTTATGCATTATTATAATTGCTTTGGCTGGTAACTTGTCTTATGTTTACCATTTACCTTTATTTACATCATTTAAGAACAATAATTAAGGTTACTTGAGTTTGAAATCCCTTGTCTTATGTAAGATTTTAGATAACTTTAGGTTGGAAATTGCTTGAAAATTCCGTTGGTTCGATATATGTAATGTCTAGGATTCTCCATCTAGAATCTGGATATTCTATTAAAATTCCTCTAATAAACATGATTGTTTATTAGATTGTAAGGTTTATAATAGTTATAATTGCCTAGTAACGACTATGGTGGTGCTTGGAAAACCAGTTATTTGAAAGAGAAAATGGTAAGTACTAAACTGAATTAGGAAAATAGGATAGTAATTATGAGATCTCTTCTACTCACAGTTAAATAAATAAATGATGACTGAGTCAAACTTCAACTGCTCCCCTATTCTTCCTCCTCTGATAAGTGATCAACGGCTTAGGGGCAGCTATCAGAAAATCATTTGAAATGCAAGTAATTATAAATTATCAAATATCACCGATAATATGATTTGTAGATGGCTTGAATTCTTAATTCAAGGTTATTCTAAAGTCTAAACAACTTCCACAGAATCTTTTTTTTATTTTCTTAATTTAAAGGTTCTAAAGGAAGTATTAATAAGAGGATTTAAAATTTAAAATTGTTTTTATATCTTTTGTCCTTAATTGCTGATCTGGCCGACCTTAGGTATAAGGAACTTATATGACATATGCTGCAGGCTAATCATGCCCTGGTGGAAGAGATAAGGGAGATTAATCAACGACTTATAGATACAGTTGTGGATCTCAGTGATGAGGATGTTGATCCAACAGCTGCTGCTGTTTCTGGTGGGGCAGAAGGGACCTTTGTCAAGTGTTCTTACAGTGCTGTGGCTCTTAGTCCAAGCTTAAAATCACAATATGCCTCAGTGCATATGGTAAGGCTTTAAAACCTAATTGCAAGAACTAGACATTTTTTCCCCTTGTGGAAATGAAACTATCTTCACTCACGTTTTGCCATCATGCAGTCGCCAATTCAACCCCTGTGGTTGCTTGTTCCTTCAAATTATCCCAATTGTTCCCCCAAAATCCTAGACAAGTTTCCAGTTGAATCCTGGTGAGAAAATGTGTATTTTGGCATCTCTTGCTTAGCTCAAATTTGCTCAGCAATTTGTTCATATTATTCCAGAATTACAAAGTGATATCACTAGTCATTCTATTTTAACAGCAAGGAGAGTGAAGATATGTCGACAAAAGTGAAGTCAAGGTTTAGCATATCCATGCGAGGCTTATCACAACCTATGTCACTTGGTGACATAGCAAGGACCTGGGATATTTGTGCTCGTACAGTTATTTCAGAGCATGCACAGCAGAGTGGTGGAGGGAGCTTCAGTTCTAAGTATGGGACTTGGGAGAATTGCTTGAGCACTGCACAGTGATCCATCCAGGTCAATGAGAGGTTCTTAAGCGAAGTCTTTCCTTGTACAGTTAGATGGGGCTAGAAGCTAATAAAAATTTACCAAATTTGACTTGTAAAGGCGTTTTTATTATTAGCTCATTGTCCACCTAGCCGATGTTTCATGTTTATTTAATAAGCGTTGTCCTTGATAGACATGCAAAAATTCATTTGTTTTTTACTGGCATAGAAATAGATAAAGCTTTTGTTGGAATAACTGCCGAGCAGCAAGTGTGTAGAGGAAGGCAGTCAAGAGAATAACAACATAGGATGTTTTCTTGGTCACTTGGAGGGGTTGAAATGGAACGTTTCATTTATCTGATATGGTTACAACATATCAATGTCTTGAGTTAGCCTAGCACAAAATCTATTAGCCAATGAATTATTTTAGATGGAAGCTCTAGTCGCATGAGGATTTTGGGGATTCTAAAATTTCTAGAATGCTATAGCTCATGCAAGTGACACCTTTCAATAGCAATTGAAAGTATTCATGCGCCACAACATAAGAGAAAGTGCCATGTGTGGTTAGATTATGGTATCTTAATATATTTTTAAGGGAAAATTGCTGGAAAATTTTTGTAAAATTTATTGGCCGGAAGTGCTTTTAACAGGTAATTTATTTTCAACAAGAGTAACTTTCATGTGCAATATATATAAACATTTGAATGAACACATTAGATCGTCGAGCTTACAATATAAACATGGACTTTAAGTTGCATCTTTCTTCATATGGTATGGTGTTTCATCAGTCTTTTAATCCCACAAAAAAAAAAAAATAATCCCCGTAATGAATTGGATTTTATATTTAAGGTAAATTTGGAAGTCAAGTGGAGAATAGCTTTTATGCAGTTCGAGGTAAAACCTAGGTTTTGGAAAATTGATTTTAAGAAAATACCTTTTACAAATTCTAAGGTAAAACTTAAGCTTTGAAATGTGTTTGTGTTTGTGAAGTTGTTAGCTTTTGCGAAGTTCGAGGCAAAAATTAAGTAAGATAGAGAAAAGAGGGAAAAAAAGAGGAAAGAAAAATTTATTATGAGAGAGTGTATGATTTAATAAGAAAATAACTTTTTCAAAATCTAAATTTCAAACTTAGATTTTATGATAAAACTTATGTTTTGAAAAAATGTAAGTACTTTCCTAGATTTTGTTAAGAGGATCAAACGAGCCTTTAATGATAGGTTGCCACGTGGATAAGGAAGCCTATTCCAATGCAAATGATCATGCTACGCATCCCTTATCTTATTTCAAGCCTTCATTGTAATTAACATTTGGATCAATTCTAATCCCTTTTTAGGAAATTTATAATTAAATCCTAGGTAATTAATGAACAAAATATCCTAAATATTGGTAAAATTACAGTTAGATTCAACAGTAGCTGGTCCAGTTGTTATTGATGGTTGGTCAAGTTGTTAATAACAATAGGACCAACTACTGTTAAGACCTTATACTAATTTTACCAATACTTGGACATTTTGTTCATTAATTCCTCTATTTGGGATATGTTGGTAAATTTTCCTCCCTTTTTCTTTTCTTCCTTTTAAAAGGCATGACCCTTGTCCATTCTCACTTACACCAAACACCCATCATATCAAAAATTCAAAATAGATCATATCATATATTGGAAAAATCCAAAAAAAAAAAGATAATTGAAATTTAGAAAGGACAAATCAAGGTTCTGAATTTGCTAAATCCTAAATTAATGGTACTAACCAAACCAAGAATTTCGAACTGCAAATGAAAAGACAATATTGCCCTAAAATGTATTTAAAAAATAGAGGGAGGGAGGAAGATGCAGCATTTGAAAATAGACTGATCAATCTTGCATCACCTCTACCTTGGCGAATAAAGTCTGGAGATATCAGTTATCACACTTTGAGTTTTACACTTCATTCGAATAATTCTTGTTTCTTATTCGAATAAAACTCACATTTTTTTGACGTCCAAAGAGGTTTACCCCGTGCTAAGTTCATTCGAATTAACTTTTTAACTCATTTAAATAAAAAACTTATGTTCAACGTATTCAACGACCCACTCAATGGAACTCTTCAGTGTGGTAGAGTTGGTGCAAAACTGTGTGCAGTAGAAACCATTTTTCCTCTTTATTTTGTTCACTTTCAGATGTCATGTCTTCCCCCTTCCTATGTTTTTCAAAACACATTTGATGGCAATACTTTGTTTTCATTCACATTTCAAAATTCCTGTTCGGTCAGTACCTCTAATTCGAGATTATGCAAATCCAGAACTCTAATTTACCCTTTTTAAATTTAGTGGTCTTTTTTTTTTTTCTGGAATTCTCCCTAATATCTTTACAAAGGTCCTGCATCCCCAAGCTAGACACGTTTTTAAGCTATATCAAAATCTTCATTTGGTGATAGGTTCAACTTGGTTTTCGTAAACTTATGTCTGGGAACTCCGTTGGGATAAAGAAATTTATGGATTTCTAGATGGTTTTGCGGATTTCGATATGTTTTTATGGATTTCGAGATGGTTTTTACGTATTTTGATATGGTTTTATCTCAACTTGCGTATACCATTGGGGAACGAAATTTCTAAACAAGCACTCTATTTAACAGTTCATTTTTACCCCACAAAAAATCTAAAAGCTATCCACTTTGTCTTCTCATTGGGCACTTCATTATTCAAACACCTCATCTGCACCATTAATAAATTTTTAAAGTTGTCAATGCCCCTTTGGAACACTTTGTTGGCTTTAAGGGTTTAGGATATTTATGATCAGTAATGGCATATATGCTGATGTGATGTTTTAATATGAGAGCGGATTTATTCTTTTTTTGGAAAAATTAAGTAAATTAATTTACATATTTATCATTTTATCCAACTACTTATCATGACTTATGAATTAATATATAAGTTAGTAATATATATAAGTATTTTAAAACATATTATCAAGTAATTTATTAACTTTCTTAATCTTTCAAAATTCAGCTGGCTCTTATTTTAAGCATAAGTGGTATTTGGTTTCTTTCATTTTTCTCTTTCTCCTCTTCTTTTAACTTTCTAGTATCCACTCTTAGGTAAAAAACATTGATGGTTCATATTTATTATGTTATAAAATTCTTCTTGCAAAAATAAATAAATAAAATTAAACTGTTAAAATATTATATGTATAATTCATAACCGTAATTCTGTAAGTAGACAGAATAAACAAAAATAAATTTATAAAGTATTACAATAAAAAATTTGTAAAATAATAGAGGGAGAATTAAAATGAAGGACCTATGGGAAATATTATTTAGCGAGAATGGCAATAAAAACCACTTTCATTTAAAAGGATCAAACTTTAAAGTATAAATTTAAAAATATTAAATTTCCCCTCTCCAACCCCCTACATTCACTCCACATTCTATTTTAAAAGACAAGGGTAGTTAAAATGTCTTGTTAGAGACCATTTTCGACTTGTGGGCTAATGTGAGTTTAGCCTACTACCAACTTCATATGGGTTTATGCCCGCAAGCAAGAAAAACCCAACAAGAGCTTTAATTCTAGGGTTTATTCAAACTATATATATAAATTCAAGATGACAATAATATTATATGTTATTATTTAATTTATTTGATAAATTAAATAACTAACATTAATGTTCAGATTTAATTTATAAAGATAAATTAAATTCGTTGACTCACTATTTGGATTAATTATATATGAATCTGATTTGATCAAATCAGATTAATCCAAATCAGAATTGTAAAATTCGAATTTCACATTTTAAATTTTGAATTTCAAGATTAATAAAGATTAATCTTGAATGTCTTTCGAATTTCAAATTTAATAAAGATTAATCTTGAATATATTTTAAATTTCGAATCTCAAGTTTAATAAAGATTGATCTTGAATATCTTTTTGAAATTCAAATTTCAAGAAGATTAATCTTGAATATCCTTTTGAAAATTTGAATTTCAAGATTAATAAAGATTAATCTTAAATATCTTTTCAGATCGAAATTCAAATTTTAAAGATTAATTAAAAGAATAATCGCAAATTCTAGAAGCTCTCCATGAGTTCTATAAATATTAGGACTCATGAGTAAGAAATGAATTCCTTCGAATATGATTTTGAGTCACTGAAACCTTGGAGAGAGTGAGACGTAAGAGATTGTTCGCGTGGATACCGGTAGAAGGAGGTGATCAAAGAAACGTCGACTTCTCGTGATCGGAATCAAGAACGCAAAAAGTTGTAGAACCTGAAAAGATCTAAATACAAGAAACGTTTCGGATTTAAAACATAAAAGGTGCGACTATATCTTCTTAATCTAAATGCCTTTGACAGATTCATGAAAATTTTAGAAAATTTTAAATTAAACCGTGGGTAATTCTAATTCCAACGTTACGGTCTTCTCCTTTCTTGACGCGCTCGTCCTCCCCCTCGCAGTTCAGCCTCTTTGGCGGTCGATCGTCGCCTTCGCCCTCTTCATCATCCTCTATGAGATTCTCAATGGATAGGCCGACTTCTCCCCGGCGGTCAATGTCGGTGGTGAAGCAGGCGAATAATCCGGTGTCGAGTAACAAGAGGATGTGTATGTGTGCCCCTACGACGCACCCTGGCTCTTTCCGGTGCTCCTACCACAAGCGTATCGCCGAACAGCAGAAGAATCGAGCGGCGTCAGCTTTTATTCAATCGTCGAGTACGAGGCTGAACCTTCGGCGATCGGCGATGAAGAACTCTCTGGTGAGAATCGGCGGTGTGGAGAGTGAACTGGTGAAGAGGACACTAACCACTCTGATTAGACCTTCGTCGCACCAGCTCCGACGACGAGAAGCCTTTCAACCAAGGCGGAGCCGACTCTCGATAATGTCCAATGCCGAAGACTAGTTATCTGTGTCTCCGATTCCATCCCTGATCTGATTCTTTATTTTTCCTTTGTAAGATTACTCTGTTCTCTGGACTAATACTGACTTAGGATTCACTGTTTTGATAGTGGTGAATACGATAGAATTATTTGTAATGTAAATCTGGGCGAATTACTGCTACTTCATGTTCGAACATACTGTTACAGAGATGACAATTTGGGTTGATTTAAGTTTTAATTCTCTGATCTTTTATTGTATATAGAAAGCTATGGATAGATTTCTAGTTGTACTTGTATATGTTGCATATTTAAGCAAGGTACACGAAACCGAACCAGTGACTGAACCGGATAAGGCAGTGGATTAAAGGTCAGTGGGTCAGATCGGAGTCAAACCGGTGAGGAATAAAAAATTTAAAAAATAAATCTTGTAACACATTGACACAATCAAACTATCCAAAATTGAAAATTCCAAAAACATAGTAAATTCTATTATTAATAAAGCAACAATTACTAAACTAATCATATACTTGTAGCTTATATATTCTCTAACATTATATATAATTTTGAAATATTTATCCTAACAAAATATCAGAATATATATGGTACGGGTTCTTTTTTATTTTTTAACCTTCAAATTTGAAATTTTAAAATAATTTAACCTTTTTTAAAAACTAATTAAAAAGAAGATGAGTAGATGCAAATGCGACAATATGTCTTTGTAGGATGGAGTTATCTTTTTTATTGTTTTATAAATTCTAAAAATTATTATTTTGTTTTTTTAAAGGAAAATTTAAAAAGAAAAGGTTCAACCCAGTCAACCCATTAACCCGGCCGGGTTGATCCCGGTTCACCCCGGGTCAGACCGGGTTGACCGGTTTGACCCCAAACCGGGGTCGAACCATCACCCGGACCGGACTGGAGGCCGGTTCACCGGTTTCCGGTCCGATCCGGATTCATGAACATGGGATTTAAGAACATTTAATAACAGTTGAAGATTTAAATTTTTTGGGAAGACGATGAGAATTAAAATTGGCAGTGAAAGATTCTGGAATTAGATGTTGCTTTAAAGTTTTCAGTCTTTATCGAACTCGCTTATACTATTCTAAATTGTTTGGAAAGTCTGTTGGGAGAACGATCACAGATTCCGAGATAAATATGTGAGAGGAATTTTATTTCAGTAAACGTATGAATAGATTTTGATGTGGCTAACGGCCTCCCTAAACAAACCATGGGTACGTTTGGTTTGCCTGTTTGGGTTAAAAAAGCCATTTTGAGTCTTTGGCCAAACGGCTTTCATGTTTGGTTACCCATTTTCGCAACGTCATTTTGCGCCAACGGCCGATTTCACACACAGCTTGAAGCAACACCACCGACAAGCTCAACGAAGCTGAGCTTTTTTGGTCCGACGATGTCCCTGAAACAGTGAATCAACCCCCACTGTCCAGGAAATTTCAGCAATCGGCGCCGGTGAAAGTTCCGATTCTGTCTTCTAGAACCACGCCCAGGAGGAGGAACAACGAACTGGCCATAGTGGACGACGACATTGAAGACGATGATGAG
>JANTPZ010004140.1:0-15860 GCA_025593235.1 Vachellia pachyceras
TATCAAAATTAAGGGGAAAATAATATAAGATAAAAAAAATTGAACAGCAAAGAATTTTAATGGGCAACAATGCAAGCCCAATGCATCAAATCAAATAAGTCATGCCTTTAAATTTTCACAATGCAGATTCCAATCAATATATTAATAACTAAATAAATATTACTACCAACATTAATAATATCAATGTATAAATATTCATTAATATAAAAGTGTATGGAAGTCGCATTTTTTATATAGCACAATCAATGCGTTCACCTCACCCAAAGGAAAAGTGGCCCAGTTGTATCATTGACTTTTTCATCATCCAACCAAACAGTCCACCTTTCGGAATCAGGAACGCCAGATTATTGAGGCCCAATTGAACATTGGGTTTGGGCCTTCCGTTTCATTCAAAAAAGAAATGGAAAAAAAGAACATCAAACAATTAAAAAGGGAATGAAAAACCAACAAGTTTGGGCCTAGCAGAAGAAACTAGCCACTCATAATATGCTAAATCACTATTTAAATTCCCTTTGGGTACCATACAATATCTCAAATATAATTGTCTTCAATAAGATATTAGATATTTGTGCTTAAAGAAGGGGGAAAAGGAATTTAATCTAGTTGACATGGGAAAAGAATCGATGATGACATTGCTGACAATAGAAGCCACTCAAGGATTCTAAATTTATTGTGCAATTATTTTTTTAAAAAAGAGATTCTAACTTTATTTTATTAGATTAAGTATTCCCTTTGTGCAAGTTGCATCCCATTTGGGGGCACACTCTCAGCATCATCCAATTAATATAATGAGTACAGAAAAGTTGACTTAAATATGATCCTTCACAAAATACCATTTGTAACATTAGATTATATATTAATTTATAAGTTATGTAAATTAGTTTCAGGAAAACGTCAATAAGTGTAGAAAATAAAATGGATTGAGATATCTCGTTTAATAACGCGGTAAAGAAGTACTTTTACCCAAGTTAAGGTAAATATGTAAAGGACATTATCTCATTTTGCAGAAAAACACTGTTGAACGTACTTTTGAGTGAGAGTTAAGTGTTTTCAAACAAACACATTATGGTTATGATCAAATCCAACTCTAACCAACTCTTATGTAAAGGATAAAAATACGTATTATATTTATAGTTATTAGTGTGTGTTTGTGTGTGAGAGAGGGGGGTGGAGAGAGGAGAGAGCCAGAGAGGGCTGAAGAATGTGGCAAATTAAGGAGTGGAGATGAACATGAATTTTAATAATTAAAAGGAGATTTAAACATGAGTGATGATTTTGAATGTGAGTGTGGAATGCTTTGTGCTAGTTAAAAGAACAAAATGATTTCAAGTTTCACTTCATGAGGGGATGGATTTGAGAGAGGGGATTGAGAGGGATGGTGGCGTAGATGGCGGATTACGTAAGTTGAAGGTCGAAAGCTTAATTGACCCATACTTGTGGGTTTAGGCTCTTTAATTTTGCATGCCCAATATTCTCCCTTATATACACCCACTTAGTGCTCTTTTAAAAAATTGTTGAGAGAATAATTCCACATAATCTTATGTAAGTATGTGAGAGGACTTTTATCTCGAATTATGTAAAAATAACTTCAAACGGAGTTACCAAACACACGCTTAATTATACACACACAATCAACCCTACTAATCGTCTTCCTTCCACACCTACGCCTTTTTTCACTAACAAGTCATTGCTAAGAAAGATGTTTGTATTTAATAGTTGACAATGCATGCTTCTCATAAGATAACACTTTGTGCTTAATTAGCAAAAAAAAAAAAACGTATGTGAACAAACATACATTGGGAAATTACAGTAAAGTATATAAGTAAAGAGGACAATTAAATAGAGAGCGGTTGTGCATATGTTAGGAGTTAGTGAGGGACAAATCAATCAACAAACTTGGATATCAAGCGAGGGCAGGCAAAATAAAACAACATGAAGGCATCACTTCAAAGTTTGGAAATTACACGGAAATCACCACTAAAGGCTAAAAGACAATGGAGTACACACATAACTCTTCAATATAAACATATGCATGCGGAGTCACGGGCCATATCTATTTCATTACATATATATATATATATATGGGATATAAACTCTAATGGAATATGTGTGTGTGTGTGTGGGTAACCATGATGTGATTAATGCCAAGATTGCAATATATATACATATTATATGCATGCAAGCCAACTAATTAATCATGAGCCAATTTCACGATTATATATATATATATATCCAATAACTTGTTAATTATGATATCACATGTTTGGGTGAACGAGATATTTGTAAGGGGTGTGTGTGTGTGTGTCTCCCAGAGTGATGAGTATGATGATTAGGGAAATTGATTAGTGATAAGAAATAATTAAACGTGGGTTGAAGGAATGAAACGGTCAACGAAGGTTTCGATTACAACAAGGAATCATACATGTCCCCTACTCCTAGCTAGACGGTAATCATTGCTCACCATTGCCATGGCAATAGGTGTCTGTTCCCCACCACCATCCTCAATTTCGAAACACAGAGAGGTGTGTATATTGAACATTGTTCATGAAACCGGATCGGACCGGTCGGTTCGGATCGGAAACCGACCTCCAGTCCGATCTGGTTAGCTGTTCAACTCCGGTTTGGCTTTAAACCGATCAACCCGGTTTGACCCGGGGTGAACTGGGATTAACCCGGCCGGGTTAGTGGGTTGACCGGTTTGGCTTTTTTATTTTTATTTTTCAATTTTTCTTTAAAAAACAAAATAATAATTTTTTAATTTGAAATTTTAAAAAATAAAAAATAGAATTTCTTCTTACATGGATCCATTATCACGTTAGCATATACTCATCTTCTTTTTAATTAGTTTTAAAAATGATGAATTATTTTAAAATTTTAAATTTGAAGGTTAAAAAATAAAAAACAGAACCCCTTATCATATATATTTTAATATTTTGTTAGGATGAATATTTCAAAATTATAAATAATGTCGGAGAATATATAACGTACAAGTATATGATTAGCTTAGTAATTGTTACTTTATTAATGATAGAATTTACTGCTTAGTTTTTGAAAATTTCAATTTTAGATAGTTTCATTGTATCAATGCGTGATAAGATTTATTTTTTTACTTTTTTTATTCCTCACCGGTCTGACCCCCGGTTTGACTCCGATCTGACCCACTGACCCTTAACCCATTGGCTTGTCCGGTTCAGTCACCGGTCCGGTTTCCTGTACCTTGGTATTGAATAAAAGGTTTATATGAGTAAGGATCCAACAACGTCTTATCAGAGTCTTAGTAAAAGTTGTTTATGAAATTCTCTACAGCGATCGTTTGAAAACGCGGTAGAGAAGTATTTTTACATAAATCGAGGTAAATATGTGAATGAGATTATCTCGTTTTGCGGAAAAACACTGTTGAATGTGTGTGCGTTTGACTTTTTCAAACGCTCTAACAAACAAACCCATAATCTAGTTACCAACAACAGTTTGAATAACCTTGAGTATGTAGGTAAAGTAGTGGCAAATTAAAACAATGAGTCATATATAAGAGAAGCATCCGATACTGGTTGTATCAAGACGGCATCAAGCCCATGAATGATCCCATATATTATTTTAAATAATATACCGTTTATAACATATTTAATAAATGCATATTGATAGAATAACTATGAGAGTAAATTACTTTTACTATATATATATATTTAAAAACTGTTGACATTTAATTAGAGATAGTAGCTTAGGTCCATCTAGATGGAGAGATGTAATATCCATTGATATCATTATTGTATTCATAGGATGGGAAGACAATTTTCTTAGTGATAGAAGAAGCTTATTAACGCTAGAATGAATTGTTTTAATTCTAAACGTAAGACTCCAACTAATTTATCTCATAAATTTATTTTTTTTCAAAATAGCATAGATTATTTTATATATTAAAGTTAATGGTGTTACAAATTATCCTCTATTATATGGGTTTGATTCTGCTTAACTTGTAATGTTAGATTGTTATAGATCTACGTATCCTCTAATTTAAACAAAAAGAAAATATTGTATATATTAAAAGAGATTCTATCAATTGGGGGTAATGATTGAAGTATTTTAGGATAATCAATACTTCTTTTGTCTTACTCTTTTAATTTTATTTATAAGTCACTTTCAATATATTTCACATAAATCAAGAAAAATCTTAAACCGATTAACTCTATCCTAAAATTCAACAACTTTCTAACTTTATCCTTATTTAATATTCATTATAACATATGAGAGCAAAATCAACACATAATAAATGAATGGTAAAATTGTGTATTTACATAAAATTTTAATGAGGTGACTTATAAATTGATCAAATAAAACCTTCTTTCTCTATATTGTAAATAGGACCAAAGGATCATTTACAAGACGTTTTTAGCATGTTTCACACACATTAATGAAAATCTTAAATATAATTAATTGTGTCTTAAAATTTAACAACTTTTCATTTTATACTTATTTAATATCTACTATAATACATGAGAGTAAAAGCAATATATAATAAATGAGGTGTAAAATTGCACATTGATAAATTGAATCAAATAAAACCTTGTCTATTTGCCTTCAAAATAAGACTGTATTATACATAAAACATAATCTAATTAATTTTGTAAATATTAATAAATTAATTATATGACTCATATATGAATGATTTGGAATTGAGAATATAAAGGTTGAATCTTCCAGAGGGGGGAATCCTCAACATCAACGTGATAAATAGCCAAAGCAACCATACAGTCTTGGATGGCTTTGTTCTACTTGAAGTGGATGGATCAGTTTTAAATGATGGACAAAGTGGCTCTGGTGGGGTCATTTGCGTAAGGAGAGACTTATGACTAGCAGGCCTTCATGTGTAAACTCATGAGAGTTCCTTCAGCTATCGCAAAACACATAGGGTTCATACGTGGTCTAAATCTAACATGGCATAGAGGATAAAGGAAGGTAGCTTTAATTTCTGATTGTGCTGAACTTATTGACTTTATAGCACCCTTTCGGAAGATTATAAGGATGCTCGATTACTCTTGTTTAGGGAGTGGCAGATTATGATAAATCTGATTCCCAAGAAGGCAATAGAATGGCGGATCGATCGACTTGCTAATATGTCTCATTCGTTAAATTAAAAGAGGATTTTTGTATTCTTGATCATAAGAATATATTGTAATGGTAACCACCTACTACTTACCAAGAAGAGGTGACTACAACAGTAGGGTAAATTATATTACTATTGTAATGCTGTGTTTTCAGTCAATGTGTTCTAGTTTTATTAAAGAGTGGTTGGGGGGTGGGGGTTGATCATAAGGAAAAACTAGGTAAAATGGGGCCGGGATGCCATAAGGTGGAAGCACAAGCAAGGAGGCGCTTTATATGTAATTAACTGCAAAACCTACCAACTGTTTTTCTTCATCCCCTCACCACACCTCACCCTTTTATATTCCAACATCAGAACATGCTTTTCTGGACTGTGGGTACCATTGTTCTTTTTTTTATATACAGAATTTTTAAGAAAGGGGTTGGGATCACCCATAATTTAAGGGCAGGGCATCTAACTCATGATCCACTGGGTCTGTCCCTACGAGTATTGGAGTATGTCAAGCAAACATTTTAATTCTGATCTTACAGGTAGGTCAACCCAACTTCACTAAACTATGATGATGCCTTCCCAAGAGTCGCGACTGGAACCACAACAAAGTGACACTCCCCAAGATCGAACCCTCTCTTTTTAGGTAAGAATACTAGCCCAATCCCTTCACCAATTGAACCCACAGACGATGGGAAGTACGACTCTTGTTCTTGTTGTATAGAGATATAGCATAGGCATATGTACGTGTCTGCGTTTGTGTGGTATATCTATATCCATATACACAGCGGGAGTGTGTGTGTGACTGCTTTCTTTAACTCGTTTTAAACGCAACTATGATGTCCAAGTGTGAAATCCCCTCCCAACACAACACATTTCTAGTGGGCCCACCCCTGTTTATTTTTAAGTTTATATGAGCATAGCTTTGCTTTTACTCTTATTTATATATAGTCGGTGCGTTTGTTGAATATATGCTTTCCCTCTCTTTGCTATTATATATATATATATATTTATCATTCCTCATCAAACTCTATTTACAAGATCTTCATCTATTGCTCTGACGACTAAGCTTTTCTTGTCCTTTTGCTTAAATCATTATTCTTCTAAAAGCTAAGTCCACCACCCCTCTCCCTCAAATTCACTTTTATTCAATATTCTCCTCCCCTTTTCACTTATTCTCCAAATAATATTCTTTCTTCCACCTTTCTACTCTCTCCATTGCATCCATTTTTCACGCATATACGCACACATATGAGTTACTACAATATTTATTGGTCCCTCAAGTTTACCTTTATTTTGAGTTTTAAGTTTAAAACCGGTGGCTTTAATGACTTGAGTTTATTTTTATTACATTAGAGGGATCAGTTTTTAAGAAAATGAAATTTTAGAGACTAAAAACACTGATTTTAAACTTAAAGGATTAAAACCGAAACAGGAGTGAGCTTAAAGGAATAAGTATTTGTGTTAACCCCATGTATATACACCTTCCATTATCTTGTGTTTGTATTCCCTCACTAGCATTTGACTCTCACCCTAAATAGTTTACTTATTTATTCATATTTTTCTCCATTTATATACGTGCGCTCACAAATAATATTCCGTGGTGCAACCAACCATGTGTCATACTTGGAAGCAAGTGAGGTCGGGTCGCTCTCATGAATTGCTTCTTGTTCTTAATATATCACACCCTACGACCATATATGTGACAACAATTTATAGTAACATTATTAATCATCCATCTCACAATCAACCCCGCACCAGATAATACATTATATATATATATATATATTAAGATAACTTGGGGGGATTGGGGTTCTAATTGGGTTTGGGCTTGATAGAAAAAATAGTAACAATAGAGTTACTATAGGAGTTAGTAGAATATATAATTGGAGTAATTTGTTGGGAAATCTAGCTAGAAGTTGGCCTCCCACGCGTGACTTGCAAGTAATTCTTACAATAACGTACATGCCACAGAGAAATAACCTATAAGTTGTTACGTTTAAGTTTAATTAATTCATCAATAATATAGTTATCAACAACTGAAATATGAAAAAAGCTGATTCTTCTTGTGTGATTATTTGATTGTATCAAATTCAAATATTGTTAGGCATAATTGGATGTAATCCTCCTAATGGTTTTTTGCATTCACATAGATCTAAACCTAAGATTTCACGTTTAAGCAACTTAGACCTATTTTTATTATAACTAATACTTGTTGGTGAAAACCTAGCTTTTTGCCAATAATATATATATTTTTACTAAAGACAATAATATTTGAAGCATTGTCGAGCACTAAATGTAAACACTTCTTCCATGAAGAATTAAGATCTTAATTTACCACATTGTGAGTGACCACCCCATACGTTGATATGCAGGTACAGCTAGAAACTCTTTTATTAGAATTAATGGTTGTTAGTGAAAAATGAGGAAGCTTTAATGTGTAAATATATATGTACAACTCAAAGCATACTATTTTTAGTTCTTAATATAAGAGTCAATTGATTTTTTTGTGAGATATTTAGGAAGCTAATTAACCATATATTTGTTATTTTTCTTCAAACTAATTTGTTTGACTTATAAACTGATATATAATCTAAACATTTAACTTTATTAATTTTCTAAAAGAACCAATTGGATCTTATATTAATGATTGGATGTAGTATGAGGATGGAGTGGTTAGTGGAAGCATTATTGAAAAAAGAGTGGACGTGTCAGGTGATGATTGGAGGATGGAATGGGATTGATGAATAGGCGTAGTAGGAAATTTCATTGCCATGTGAGTCATAGCTGACTCGGCGCTTACGCCTATTTTGTCTTAGCATATTCCCATTCTCAACTACAAATCATTCAAGAAACGGAAATTTTACTACACTAGTTAAGATTTTTCAACATTTGAATATTTGATTAGTTAATTATTAAGGAAAAATTACACTAATTAATCTTTTGAAAATAACAATTTTTATGATTAATGCGCGCGCACTTTCGGTGACAACAACGCTAATGAATGAGTCATAGATATGGACCAAACACACAACTTAATCATAACTGAAGTGATTGCTCAACCTGGGTAACAATCAGATTTAGCAACTTAAGATATATATAGGATCCGTATGGGAAAGCGGTAGAGAATTACTTTTACGCAAGTCGAAGTAAATATGTGATGGATATTATCTAATTTTACGGAAAAGCACTGTTAAACGTGCTTTTAGGTGATAATTAAGTGTTTCCAAACAAACACATAAACTACTTTCATGTCTTAACACATGTGATCTTAATGTCTCATGTTCAAATATTCGTTTAAACATGAAATTATCTCGGTTGCTTTATTCATGATGACTTAAATGCATTTCTTCATCTATCATTTATATATACCACACCTTCCAATCATAAATATAACACCAAATTTGTATAGTGTAATTTACACTGCAAATGACATCTCATATTTAAAATCGATGGTAGCAATATTTTGGATTAATCATCAATTGCCTAAGCTAGATGAACCATCCATTTATTAGAATTAATATAGTAAACGTATAATAAATCCATTAACCAAAACCCTGTTTATATACTCTTGTGATTCTATTTAAAGGATAGAGTGAAAAGAATTTATGTAATAATATTTAAAAGTCATTTCATTAAAATTTTCATACGAATGTATAATTTTTTGATTAGACAGAGTTATCTTTAGTGTGTGTGAATCGTGTTACTTATAAATAGGATAAGTTGAGTGATTATTTAATTAAAAAGTATTTGTATAAATTAATATTTAATATAAAGAATCAATGAGGTTAGTCCCATCCCGAGAATATTCTATGGAGAGATTAATGTTTTTTTTTTTTTTGTGAGAAGGACGAGGAGGAAGGAACAAACATCACGAAAACCTTATCTAGAGGGAAATTCTTCAACGCTCATGATGAATCGAGTGCCAACTTGTACGCTCCACTGAATCAAATGCCATCATACCAAATCATTGGTGGGCCCCCCATGTCCCCCTCCCCCTGACGTGGCCCCACTCGTTTTTAATTATTAATTAATTCATATTAAAGCAATAATTCGACCACGATGCTTAATTAATGGTAGTACGAGTACAATTTATCATTCATTTAATTAATTAATAGGGCTATTTTTTTTTTGGTTTTTTTGGGGATAAAAATTGAGGTGCTCATTATCTTATCCATTAAACAAGGGTGTATGTACTACACGATCTGGTCTTTTACGTGTTGGATATTATACGCTGTTGTTGAAAGGGGGACGCTACGGGACAAAAAGCTGAGCGTAATGGAGTTTTAATAAATTATAAAAAAAATGGGTGGATCTTAGTCATTACATCATCAAATGATTAAACGTTAATTTAATCAAAGGGAGTTCCTGTTGGGAAGCAAACGCTCTGTCGAAGGGACACGTTTGACGGCCCCTCCCTTTCATTCCTATTATCTTCCTTTCCTTAAATCATAAAATAACTCCCCGCTTAATTACGTCATAAATACACACCCATGTCGTAATAATTCACCCTTTTTTATACTTAAACTTATTTCACTCAATTCCCGGACGCCCTGTATTTTTTCCAACACCACTTTTCTTTTAGGACCAAACAAAAAAAAAATTGGGAAAAGTCTCTCCTCTTAACATCTTGGTAATGGGATATGTTTGGGAACACGGTAGAGAAACGTTTTTATGTAAGTCAATGTAAATATGTGAATGAGATTATCTCGTTTTATGTAAGTCAAACACGGTAGAGAAACATTTGTTTGGCCAAGCTGGGCCAATAAAAGGACTTACTTTAAATATTAGTACTCTATATATATCACTACCAAAAAAATATCATTTAGCGACGGAAATCCGTTATTAAATGGTTATTTTCCGTCGTTAAATAGAATTTTTTTATGGAAAATAGCTATTTAACAATAGATTCGTACACTACATGCCTTTTTGTGATTACAATTTTTTTAATATCCTTCTCACTAATGAAACTTTTTGCTGAGGATTTTTTTCTCCTAATTTTCCCATAAAAAATCACAACTAGAGTTTTTTTTTAAGATCCAAAAGCATTATGCCCTCATTCCACCACTAATTTTAAAATAAAAGTTCCTCACACTTTAGCTAGTAATACGAAAAGTCTTGTGTCTAAATCTAATAATCCCACTCCTCAAACAAACGGAAAGAAATCAATAATCACATTTACTAATAATAAATAAGTCTCTATTCCTTGTAAATTTGATATTCATAAACAATTGATTTTTTAACAAAAAAAAAAAAGGTTTGCATAGCATTGTGATCACAAAACAAGATTAACTAATAAGGATTTTTTTGAATACTAAATTTCAAGAAAATCATAGGCAATCCGGCCACTTTTTGTGTTCCCATAATTATGTATGCCATTAATCAAAATATGCGTGATTTTATGTCCCATCGTGTGTCTCCTTGACTGATTTGATTAGATTACATATAAACCAATTTTCTAATCCCCACTTTTTCAATATTAAAACATCACTCATGCATATGCATGGTCCTATATTAAAAAGTTCAGCTCAGGTAATGAAGAAGAGACATATTCCAAACAAGCATGCATGTATAAATTAATTGATAAAAATATGCACTTAGAATTTGAATTTCTGTTTTCTTTTGTATCAAAAAAAAAAATTTGAATTTCTGTTTTCTTTTGTATCAAAAAAAAAGAATTTGAATTTCTAAAGAAGATACATATTCTAAACAAGCATGCATATGAAAAATAATGCATATATAGCTGATAATCAGTCCAACATTTTAGAGTTAAAAATATGCACTTAGAATTTGAATTTCTCCAAATTAATTGATAAAAAAAATCCTCAGTACTTTAAAAAATTGAGAGAATGTTGTAGCACTCAAGGAGTATGTAAGGGTATTAATGGAATAATAGAAAATGTATTGGGGTATAATTGTCTCAAAATTTGGTTCCCCTCCAAAAAACCCCAATTTGGAGGGGAGCCAAAATAGGGGTAATGGAGGGGAGGGGAAGGTAAATTTTAGCTCCCCTCTCCTCCAAATTTGTAAATCAAATGAGGGGAGGGGATCATTTTCCCTTCCATTCCATCCCCTTCCCTCCAACCAAACACACCCTAATGCTATGTTTGGTATGGTGAAATTATGATGTAGAATTGGAAATGGAATTCATTTTCTATGTTTGGTATGATGGAATTGGGGGTGGAATTGAAAATGGAAATAGAAATGGAATTCAAAATGGGTAGAAATGAATTTCATGATGTAACCCATGGAATTGTATTCAATTCTATGGAATTGATTTTTTGACCCATCATTTTTTTTTCTATATTTATATCTATTTCCATCCTCATTTCCATCTCCATCTCTATCTCCACCAAAATCAATTCCAGCGCATCAAACCAGCCATAAGAGTTTTTCAGGGGGAATGGATGAACGTGAACGCGAAAATAATTTAATTCTGAAAATCAGAAAAGGAGGAGTAAGGATGGTGATTAATTGGAGGGAAATGAGGGATGTAGGTGACCTAACTCGTGGTTAGCATCGCCGACAAAGCATTATTGAAAGTGCTTAGAGTACTAAATACAACTAAGCGGGGCCCAAAACACTGCACACACAATATAATTGCCCATCAACTTTATAGTTAAGCAAATTAATATCCGGATTCTTGTGGATGAATCATATTCTGGCACCATTATAACTCGTTGAAACTCTCATTTCTCTATCTCCCTCCTCCTTCCTCCTCCATCGCACCTACTTTTTACTTTATGTTTCTCTTACATTTCTGATCCCTTTTAATTATTTCTTCCCATGGATGCAAACACAGAGAGAGAGAGAGAGAGAGAGAGAGAGAGAGGACATCACTTTCTAATGGACACACTCATCATAATAATGAGCAAAAAGAAAAAACGGACCAACCAGAGTTCATGTATATTGCTCATTCATCAAAAAGCAAGCAACCTTGGGAATAAGCATGGTGACATGTTACCCATCTCTAACCAGTTCAACCAGCCATGTCCAGTGGGAGACACTTCATGTGGGTCTCTTCTACTTCTTTCTTTTATATATATATATGCATACCAGAAATTATACATGCATGAATATATATATATATATAGAGAGAGAGAGAGAGAGGGAGGGAGGGAGGGAGGGAGGGGAGGGATACACACGCGCGAACCATTGATGAGTCACAGGAAGAATTAGGTATAAGGTGAGAGAAGGATTCATCACCGTCAAATCATAAATACTGAGGTAGTGAGAAATAATGACGTGATATTTATAATCATAAATTATATATAGTTGATTTTGTGTATGTTGACCCTTAATTAATTCATAAATTTATTATTCTCATATGATGTTCTTCCTTAATTTAAGAACGATAGTTTTATGAATAAATGCCCAAAATAGCACGCTCTTTACTTCTTAAGTAATTACTCAAAATATTGGTCCATCAAATAAAACGATAGTTTTATGAATAAATGCCCAAAATAGCACGCTCTTTACTTCTTAAGTAATTACTCAAAATATTGGTCCATCAAATAAATGGTTAATAAGACCAACGAGTGTTGACATGTATTCAATTTGTATATGTTTAATAGTTTTAACCATATTATACAGTGAATCTATCAAAATATGACATCTATGTGAAATTATTTAGAAAAACTAGGAAATGTGATGGTGTCGTATTTGCTTAATTTATAGTACCATAACTGTAAAGAAACAATCAAGGAAATCACAGATATCACTAAGAAACCGATCTAGCTAGGGTGTGTACGTGGATGAATTTTCTGGGAAGTAACAGGGAGCAATCTTGGTATGGGTTGAGAATCATATGTGCATGGGAGATATATATATATATGTGAGCATATGTTATTAATATGATGAGTGTGTATTAGGTAATTAGAAACAGGAATAATTAAAGATGAGAGAATGAAGCGAAGAGGAGCTAGCATATATAGATGCATGGTACGTATAACAGAAAGATGGGTAGATGGAGGAAGGCTACAAACTAAATTAATGAATATATATATATATAATGGGGAAGTGATAATTGGAACCATAAATGAAGTAAAGCTAGCTAGTGCATACGCAAGGAAGCAATATATAGGTTAATGATCACAATAATATTTGTCAAGCTTGCGGGTGGCAAAGGCAAGTTCTAGCTAGTGTGTTGAGTGAGAGAGATTTATTTTAATTTCCTCCTTTTTCAATGTATGTGTGATATTAATTATTAAAAATGGAAAGGAAACACAGTACGTAGTGGGGCTCAATTGGTCAACCTGTGTAATGTAAGAGGGATAGAGAGAGAGAGAGAGAGTATGATAATAATTTGAAATAATAATATCCAGCAGATTCGTTTCCTTACTCATTCCTGGCTTTGATTAATAATAATCATACCCACCCACCCAACGCTCCCACATCATAAGTCTCATTCATTCTCTTCTTAAGACCCTCTCATCACTTTTACCCTTCCCATCTAACCCTCCTCCTCCCTCCTTCTCCCTCATCCTCATGGCACTTCCTTCTGATTCTACTTCCTCGGACCTCCAGCTTGTTCTAGGGCTTGGTTCCACTGATACCACCACCACTCCCAAGAAACCTTCCTCTAATAATCTCACCGCTATTATTTGTGAGCCATCTTTGACTCTGGCCCTCTCTGGCCACTCTAATTACCTTTTGCCCAACAAGATTGATGTGAATGTCAAGGCGAATTGTGAGGAAACGCCTCCCGATCAGTACTTGTCTCGCCAGACTTCTTCTCCTCACAGTGTGGTTTCCTCCTTCTCCGGTGGCGGCGGGAGGGTGAAGAGGGAGAGGGATCACAGCTGCGGCGACGAGCCTGAGGCTGAGAGGCTTTCTTCCAGAGTCAGCGACGACGACGAAGACGGCTCTAATGCCAGGAAGAAGCTCAGGCTCACCAAGGAGCAATCCGCCCTCCTTGAAGAAAGCTTCAAACAACACAGCACTCTCAACCCTGTAATAATCAAACATCAATCATCCTACCCCTTTCATTCATTAACTGTCCCTTGTCCCTTTCTTTCATCAATCGATCTTCTTTATTAATTTCGTTATTTTGGTTACTGATTGCTTTCAATTAGCAGAAGCAAAAGCAAGCCTTGGCCAGGCAGTTGAACCTACGGCCCCGTCAGGTTGAAGTTTGGTTCCAGAATCGAAGAGCCAGGTATGTATAGGAATCTTGAATTAATATTTAAGAAAGCAGTGTTGTGATAGAGAAGTGTGTATACATCTAAGCTTGAGAAACACTCCAGAATTATATTATATGTATGGCGTTGAACGTACACGTATAAAGGCAAGCTAGGATACAATACGAGTTCTGGATGGCATGAATTTGTATCGGTAGTTTGATATTCGGGTGGGGAAATTGATTGCAGAACAAAGCTGAAGCAAACGGAGGTGGACTGCGAGTTTTTGAAGAAATGTTGTGAGAAGCTGACGGATGAGAACAGGAGGCTCCACAAGGAGCTGCAGGAGCTGAAGCTATCTCAGCCGCTGTACGTGCCGATGCCAGCGGCGACGCTCACCATGTGCCCTTCGTGCGAGAGGCTGGGCGGCGTCGGGGACGGCGGTGGCGGTTCCAATAAGATCCCATTCTCCATGAACCCCAAGGCCACTCACCTGTACAACCCCTTCAACAATCCTTCAGCAGCATGCTGATTCAAGCCTCGATTCTCAGGGAAGGCAAACAAACCCAAAATCAAAAAACAGAGAAAGAGAAAAGAAGAAGTATCTGCCACAACCATTGTATTTTTTTGGTTGAGGAGCACCTGTAGGGAAACACTGTAATTAACTAAAACTGTAGAAAATAGTAACTGCTCATCCCTATTACTCTTTTTTTTTTGCCCTTCTTTTTAAATATTTGTATGTTTATATATAACTGGTTTAAATTGTTATTATTAGTGATTAGTGAATTACCATAATTTTTTTGTTACAGTGAAATTGTGGTTAATTATATCTTTAAGCCTTATGGATGGTGTGTGTGGTAAGAAACACGAGAAGGAGATAGAGAGATACGTGGCCCATTTAGCTGAGTTTACGGAAAGTTCAAACGCATTATTAACAGAATTTTTTGTAAAACGAAATAATCTTCTTCATATATTTATTTTGATTTATATAAAAATATTACTCTAGTATAGATCCAGTTTGATGATGGGGATCAGTTGGAGGTGGTGATTAAGTTGGAGAAAGGTGGAGGGGTGTGGATAGGGAAGTTAGGTCACGTGTTAGTGTCTGCAGATCAGTTGCTTCCAGAGAGAGAGAGAGAGAGAGAGAGAGGATGCGTGTCCCATGGTGTGGTCTCGTGAGATGATTAGGGTTTGAGGCATCTGTGGGTCCCGCATCCACGTGATTTCCCATGGGTCTCCCTCGACACATCTCAACATTGAATTTTTTGCCTCTCCCTGACACTCATCAGTCTCAGGTTCTGCCCAAAACCCCTCCGGATCCAACGGTCATCGTTTCCTGCTGCCCCACCCTATACCTCGCTGCCACGTTATCATGATGATTGCCAAACCCATCACCCAAGCCCACCACCCACTTCCAAACTTTATCGGTACTCCTTCCGAAGATTTCTATTTAACTCATTATTAGACATTGTCTTGAATTCAGGGTTAGTTTGACATCAAGATTTTAAAATCTATATTTCAAAACTTAGGTTTTCTTTTTCATACTCTCTTTTATACTACTCTTTCTTACTTTCCTCTTTCTTACTTTTTCTCTCTTTCTCTTTCTTACTTTCCTCTTTTATACCCACTTTTTCTTACTTTTTTACCTCGAA
>JANTPZ010004141.1:0-13028 GCA_025593235.1 Vachellia pachyceras
GGATTTAACAATTTCAACTTTGGTTTTGTTCTTGCTATGCTGTTCTTGGGATTTTTGCCAATTGCAAAGAAGAAATATGCACCGGACCTGCTGATCATAGTATCTCCTGCATATATTTGGCTGGGGTTTATGTCGTTGCAGCCACATAAAGAAGAAAGGTTTGGCAAGATTTTGACATGATCTTGACTGTCTTTACAGATTTATTCACTCAAGGATATTTGAGACATAAAATTCAAATACACTAGCATGCACCTCGTATGCTGTATAATGAGATTGAAATGGATGTTAATCTTTCTGTGTCATTATTTTGGGCTAATATCGCTCACTCTATCTACCAATTTTGGTAATCTT
This sequence comes from Vachellia pachyceras, assembly GCA_025593235.1. Lineage (NCBI taxonomy): Eukaryota > Viridiplantae > Streptophyta > Magnoliopsida > Fabales > Fabaceae > Vachellia > Vachellia pachyceras. Next base: position 352 of record JANTPZ010004141.1, read on the forward strand.
CAATAATAACCTATTCTAGTATAGGATTTGGATGGTTTGGTTCTTCCAAAGTGTATGAATTCTGTAGTGAATTCTTATAGATGCTTGTAGTCAATGGTGGATTTGATTGAGTGTTGGAATGACCTTAGTTCATAAAACATCTAGGCAATTGCAAGTTTTTGTATTATGCAGAAGATATTTGATATATGGAAGAACTTGAGCTTAGTAGTTCATGGAAGGGTCTGATCTTGGTATTTCATGGCCATCTCCAAGTTATTGGATGGGATCTTCACTACTTAAACCTGTTATTTTATTTAAAACTGGTGCGAATACAAGTTTGAACATTTTTCCATAAAAGTCAGAAAGAATGAACTTGGTCTGGCAAAATATCTGTTCAAGTTTTCTTACATGCATTGAGCAGCTAAGGGAATAATTTTGGTATTTGGATGAACTTGATCTAAAAAGTTCATTGGCATCTTCAAGTCACTGAAAACATTATCTTCTGATTCATTAAGATATGACCTTTTATTTTATTTGAAATTGACGGTAGTGTCATTCTTTCTCCCAGTAGATACCATTAATATGTCTGCACAATATGGTCATTAAGGAAAGTTTAATTGCCCCTTGATGAAAACTCTTCATGAGTATGAGTGCTGGTCAGGGCACCAATCCCTCCCAATTCAATTAACGTGGGTTTTGGAGTTGTCATTATTGAGATGCTTTTGGACCTATCAGAAAAACAATGTTGTTCCTCTAGCTTATGCAATCAATGGGATATAAAGGCTAATATATCAATGATAGTGGATATTTTCATGTGCAGGTTTCTTTATCCAATTTATACACTTATTTGTGTTGCTGCTTCAGCTGTCATTGAGAGCTTTCCTGATCTCTTCCGTGACAAATATGATCCAGGCAGTAATTTGATTTTAGTGAAGGTGGGTCATCATTTCCTGGTTATTCCCTTAGTGTATCTGACCGCAGAAGTATTCTTGCTAAATCTTCTCGCTTAACATGCAGATAGCCAAAATTCTGAGGCCAGTCATTCTTAGCCTCATATTATGTTTCTCTCATGCCCGTACATTTTCTCTGATTCATGGTTATTCTGCTCCTATGGAGGTTTACAAGATTTTAGAGCATCATGATGATGCAGGAACGGGTGAGGTTCAATCTTTTGGTAAATTTGTCTCCTTTGTTTATGTTTGCGGTTATGTATGGAAGCAAATTTTTTTAGTAGAGTTATGATTAAATTAATTATTTTTTTTGTCAGATATAAATTCCAAAAGTTTTCTTTATGCCTCTAGAAGAATTTACGAAGAAGAGAACATCTAAACACTCAGATTCTCTGGTCATCTAATTTGATGTGTCTGGAAACTGAATGAGAATGACTTAAGTTGTGTTAAAGAAATGATGTACTATCGCCAGCTTTGGTTTTAAAGTATATCTTCAGTTTGTTGAATAATTTATACATTTCATGAGCCCATTTCTGGTTCTTGTGCTTGCGAACATGCTTGTTTTGCTCAAATCGTATATTTCCTATTCCAAAATGTTGTCACAATTTTTTTTTTCTTTTTCACCTCTAACTTCAAAATTTTGCCATTACCTTCTGGACAAAACTATATGGTCACTGCTGGCAAAAAAAAAAAAATATGGTCACAGTACTCAAAAGAAATAGACTGAAACCACTTTCAATGGAAAAATATGTCAAGTATCATTGAGACCCAAAGATCTAAATCGTATATGATTTGTCTCATTATATCCAGGTTCTGTACTTTGTGTTGGAAGTGAATGGCATCGCTTTCCTTCATCATTTTTCGTCCCTGACTTTGTGGAACAAGTTCGCTGGATTGATGATGGGTTCAGAGGTCTTCTTCCCTTCCCATTTAATTCTACCCTAGGCGGGACTGCAGCAGCACCACCATACTTTAACAATAAGAACATTGCATCCGACGAACAATATGTGTGTACACATCAACTGTTCATATGTCATTTGTACCTTCGTATTCATTTATGAGAAGGAACCTAACTTCTATATTTATATGGCAGCTTCATAACATCAATGTCTGTACTTTTCTCGTCGAGCTGCAGCTAAAGAGACCATATCTCACTCTCGGAAGCGACTTGTCAACATGGGAGGTAAAAACTCTCATTCAAGTTTTTCATATCTTTCAAAGCTTTATTCCTTTCTTTCTTTTTTTGAAGAATCATTATAAAGTCTCAAGAAATGAATGTAATCATGAAAAAATCTCATAAGGAAGCAGCATGGAATGAAAAGTTCCTGTGCAAGACAACAAATCCATACTGCTCACTTGTTATTGGAACTTTTTGGTCGTTACGTTTTAATTGTGTGAGTATCATATCTGTCTGTGTTTCAGCCAATTGCTGCATTACCATATCTGGACCGGGAGCTTTCACCAGCCAAGTATAGATCCTTCTTCATCCCATACCTGTGGCAAGACAGGAATGTTTTTGGCATGTACAAGCTGCTCAGAAGAATACCCAAATGATTTGGGGTCTGAATATACCTTGAAATTTGGTGGACTACACTTTTGAATTGGTTCTTTTGTAGAATTATTAGCTGTAACTATTCAAACGTGAGTAGACGGAAATGGATGGGACGGTACTAGAAAAACTACTTTTTGTTTGTGACAGCTAGCTTTTAGGACTTGCCTGTTCTGTTAAACACTTCAGTTACAAACTTTGCCTAGATTCTAACACATCCGTTTGCTTATTTCTTTGAAAATTAATTTATGCACTTGATTTTAGATTGTTGTTTCGAATTGGCAGAAGGTCCTAGTTTAGAGGGCTTAATATGATTTCTTTGATCATGAACGTAATTTGTTTGGGCTCCAATACCTCTACAAGTATTTTTCTCCATACATCCCGGGTTTCTCCATACATCCCTCATGACCCGCGTCAATTCTTAACTCTAGTTTTATTTCTAGGCTGTTTGAATTAGCTTATCTTCAACTTTTTTATGCTTCTTTATTGATTCAAACTCTATAGCTACGGGATGGGGATGGGGATAGAGAGAGGAAAAACTGAATATTTCATATATTACTTTTGTTTGAAAAATCAATCTTATTTATTTCGTATCTTTCACTCAATGAGAAAATGGATCACACTCTACATGATCAAACATATGAGACTTAAGGAATGATGGAAATAAATCAAAAAAGAAAAATAATACTCTATCATTATCTATTTCAGATGTAAGGTTAGCCTGATTCCTCGGGCTTTTGGTTAGTTCCGCCATCCCACCCAATGAAACATTAATTTGTTTTTTAAGTAAATATGTTAGAAGTATTTTATTCTGTAAAGTGTAGAAGAGATTTTTTTAAGCAACACTGTAAATAACGTGATCCATTTAAAATTTTATATTTACTTGCAATATATATTCTGATAATCTTAATTCTTAAGCATTTACTTTTACATGCATTTGGTTCATTCTTCTCTTTCACCAAATAATTGTAATGATAAGGCTTGTTTGCTGTAACATTAGAAAATCAAGCTTATACAAATCGAAATAAAATTCTTTTCACATACTTCATAAACTGTAAATCACGTTGGAAAAGTAGTTTCGACAGTTAATTCAAACTGTCACAAAGGACAAAAGTGTTTTAAAACTTTCGTTCTTTGGCACATTTTTCTTTTGCTCTTTTTGAAAGAATCTTGAGAACCAAACAAAGCTTAATCATAAAGTATAACGCCAAAATGATGGTTCCTCTGAAGAATTCATTATATTTTATGTGTGACTGATAGCGTCACAAGCATAGCAGTCCAAGTCTTGTAAAATTATCTGTTTGGTTTAAATAGAAAGGAAACAAAATGTCATCATGATATAAATCAATGAAGAAATTTTGTTGTGTCATATTAGAGGTAACCCTTTTCGAGACACGTCGGATATTAAACATAAGTATATCTCCATTAATGAAATTTGAATATTAGTTCATCGTATGGTACATGGCTAACCATTTTCTTTAAACTCAGCCATCGTTGATGATGCATTGTATGAAGTTGAAGATCTTAAATGAAGATAGATACATAATACAAAAGAGTCCAAAATTAGCTAGTGCTTATTTGTATATTTGAATTTTATTTTCAGCCTCTTATGTCTAGTTACTTTTTTTTTCTAAATATATGTGTCCTTCCATTAAAAACAATTCTACTTGAGATATTAAATTTGGATACATCTCTCAATTGAATTCAAATTTTAATTCGTTACATTATGAGAAACTAACGCATTCTTCTCATATGCTATATGTAATTAAATTAAATATGTCGGATGCAAGTGAAGTATTTTTTTTCCAATTCGTAGCAAAATAAATAAATTCCTAATTGTAATGGTTAACCATAAATAATTATTTAGCTTGTTTTTTTTTTGGCCAAATACACGCACCCTGGAATTATTTGTCCTTTGGATAGACACACACATTTAACAACCAATATAACTATTTTTTAAGAAAATTATTTTTTTAAAAAAATAAAATGAAGTCACATTATTCGTGTACGAAATTTATAAATAGTGCGAGCTACATAATATTATAGTTATAAATATATCTAAGAAGTCTTCTTATGCACTTACATCAAAGTATTTAAATTTTAAAATATATTCATGGCAGTGGAATATAGAAAATTAAAAAAAAATTATTCAAATTATTAATTTAAATTTAATACTACATGTATTTTTATTTTTGCTTTTCATTTTTTTTTAAAATTTTATACTCTTTCATTGCAGTTACTCAACCCAACTGCTCCTTCACGGCTTTCGCCTACCTATATATATTCTGAAATGGTGCCTTCCCTCTTCCTGTTCCTGCTTCTTCCCCTCTCACTAAGCTCGCTAGGGAGAGAATTACAGAGTTCAGCTCAGATCAGCCATGGCTTCTCCCTCCAAGAACCGTGAGAACTTATTCTTCATGGCTCAATTAGCCGAGGAAACAGAGCGATATAACGGTTTGTCTCCATCTCCTTCTTCGCATGCTAGATTTCCATTCTTATCGTTCATTACAGTTTTGAATTGAACTTTTGATTGCTAGTGCATCTTCTCGCTTATTGTTTTTCTATCGAGTGAAGTTTTCTGTTATAGAGGCTTCTCCTTTGCTGCTAAATTATTTAGCTTTTACCCTCTCTCTTATTCGCCTATATTTGCTTATGCGAATTAGCTAAACCAAAATAACGAGGCGAAAATCTGTTTTATTGAACTCGAAGCTGTTCTGAACTATTTTATAGGATCACAAGGTATTTGATTAAATTTTATATTTAATTTTTCTGTATTAACGTTTTAACTAGGCCTTAGAAAGGGATTAAAAATTATCAGGAAAAAAATATTCCCCCCGTCTGGGTAAAGAATAACTGGAATGGCTCAATTTGGGTGGGGTGTAATTTGTAAATGATTTTTTTTTTGTTATCTGACAACAAGTTTAGTAACTTTAAACTAGAGGAATCTGCCTTCCTATTTCTGTTTTCTGATTTCTACTAACTTCACGTGGTAGCTGTCCTTTCATATGTAACATTTTTAATGTCTAATAAATCAAGCTTATGCCTACTTGCTTGCTTTTAGTTATGCTTGCACGAAAGATCGCTTGAGAAGCTGGTCTTCTGTGTTATGATTAATCTAACAAGTTATAATTTCTTGAAGCATGTGGTGGATTCCGGTGCTCCCAACCTTGATGAGCATCGCTCCACAGTGCTGCAAGTTCTACAATGAAGTGTCAAAAGAGAAGCTTCAGAATTATCATTTGAGTTTGGAACAACGTAATACAATCAGTTGACTGTGCACCGCCCTAGTAGATGAATCAAGTATCATCGTCATTAACTTTCCAAAACTTTCGCAACCTTTTGAAGACATGTATTGCAGAGAGACGGCTTTCAATCGGCAAGCCTCTCCATGCCCAATACATCAAGTCTCTCTTTCCATCTTCGACATATATCTCCAACCACTTCATTCTCCTTTACTCCAAATGTGGTAAACTCTGCTCTGCTCGCCACGTTTTCGACTGCACCCATCACCCCAATGTTTTCTCCTTTAATGCGATTATCTCAGCATATGCCAAAGAATCCCATGTTCATATTGCCCACCACCTGTTTGATCAAATCCCCCAGCCTGATCTTGTATCTTATAACACACTCATTTCTGCTTATGCCAATCGTGGTGATACGGAACCTGCATTTCGCTTATTTGAGGGTATGCGAGACATGGGACTGGATTTGGATGGATTTACCCTCTCTGCTGTCATCACAGCCTCTAGCAATGACATTCACTTGATTAAGCAGTTGCACTCTTTTGCAATATTCAGCGGATTTGATTCTTATGCTTCTGTCAACAACGTGCTTGTCACGTATTATAGTAAGAATGGTTTTTTAGATGATGCAAAGCGGTTATTTTATGGAATGGGTGAAATCAGGGATGAGGTATCTTGGAATTCAATGATTGTGGCATTTGGGCAGCACCGGGAAGGATACAAAGCACTGTCCCTGTTTCAGGATATGATTCGCCTAGGTTTGAATGTTGACATGTTCACTTTGGCAAGTGTTTTGACTGCCATTACATGTTTGGAGGATTCATTAGGAGGGCGCCAGTTTCATGCCAAGTTAATTAAGAGCGGGTTTCATCACAATGCCCATGTTGGGAGTGGATTAATTGATTTCTACTCCAAGTGTGGGGGAGACATGTCAGATTGCAGGAAAGTTTTTGACGAAGTTCTTGTTCCAGATTTAGTTCTCTGGAACACAATGATTTCTGGATTTTCCCTAGATGAAAAATTGTCTAAAGATGCTCTTGCTTGCTTCAAGCAGATGCAGCGTGTTGGTTATTGCCCAGATGACTGCAGTTTTGTCTGTGCAATAAGTGCATGCTCTAATTTATCATGCCCCTCTCATGGAAAACAGATTCATGCGCTGTCCATAAAATCTGACATCCCTTCTAATCGTATTTCAGTGAACAATGCTCTTGTAGCAATGTACTCTAAATGTGGGAATCTTCAAGACGCGAGAAGGTTATTTGATAGGATGCCAGAACATAATGCAGTCTCACTAAATTCAATGATAGCAGGTTATGCACAACATGGTGTTGAGGTAGAATCGCTGCGTATTTTTGAACTGATGCTGCAAAAGAATATTGCCCCCACTAGCATAACCTTCATATCCATTATTTCTGCATGTGCACACACTGGAAAAGTTGAGGAAGGTAAAAAATATTTTAATATGATGAAAGAAAAGTTTGGGATTGAACCAGAAGCAGAGCATTATTCTTGCATGATAGATCTACTAGGCCGAGCTGGAAGACTAAGTGAAGCTGAGAGGATTATGGAGACAATGCCATTTAATCCTGGTTCTGTTGAATGGGGTGCTCTACTGGGTGCCTGTAGGAAGTACGGAAACATAGAATTAGCAGTAAAAGCAGCCAATCGATTCCTCCAGCTCGACCCTTGTAATTCTACCCCGTATGTCATGCTTTCGAATATGTATGCTAGCGCGGGCAGATGGGAAGAGGCTGCAAGTATTAAAAGGTTGATGCGAGACAGAGGTGTCAAAAAGAAACCAGGTTGTAGTTGGATTGAGTTGGATAAGAGGGTGCATGTGTTTGTGGCTGAAGACACCTCACATCCGAGGATAAGGGAGATTCTTGATTATTTGGTTGAGATGTTGAAGATGATAAAGAGAGCAGGATATGTGCCAGAGGTGAGATGGGCATTGGTGAAAGATGAAGAGAACGGGGTGGAAGAGAAAGAAAGAAGGTTGATGCATCATAGCGAGAAGCTGGCAGTCGCATTTGGGCTAATTGCAACCCGAGAAGGGACTCCAATACTTGTTGTGAAAAATTTGAGAATTTGTGGTGATTGCCACAATGCCATCAAATTTATTTCTGCCGTTACCCATAGAGAAATCACTGTTAGAGATGCTTACAGGTTTCATTGCTTCACAGAAGGACGGTGTTCCTGTGGGGATTATTGGTGATAAATGAAATTGATTTTCTTTTCCTTTTTGTCGCCAGAGCAAATAATGCTACCTCAGAGTGAACAGAAGTCCTTGGTTGTATGCTAAACCCCAGCAGAGTATGGGCATGAATGAAAAATCTACCTTATACCAGAGCTGCTCTGAAAAATTATATTAGATGCTAAAAAGATTTCAAGTGGATACACTGCCTGCCTCCCACTAAATCTGTTGTCTGTATTGTCAAAATGGAAGATGCATCCCAGTCCTGACTGAAAATTCAATGGGAACTGGGGTTAACAATCCCATGACTTCAGAAAAAGTGCAAGAGATAAAAGCAAGCATGATTGACTTGTTTTTAATGCTAATATACAGAACACAAAAAGTTAGCCTTCTCTTGTGAACACGTTCACTTTTCATCACTTATTATCAAAATGGCATTGTTCATCCTTTTTCCATAATCGAATATTTCATTAAATTGGATAAAATCACAATGAATTTTTCCAGCTAATCTGTTTATAAAAGATACTAATTGCCAACCATTATGATGCAAAAGCTCACAAGGGAAAATGAGAAGGTTTCACTTGGGTTTCCAGTGGTGAACACTATAAAGGTTTATGGATTGGTTAAATATGTTTTTGCTTATCTTCTTGATTGAAAACTGTCAGATGCTGAAGTTATCTAGGTAAGTTGGTGTGTGCAGAAGTGGTGGATATCATGAAAAGAGTGGCCAAGATGGACGTTGAGTTGAATGTAGATGAGAGAAATTTATTCTCTGTTGGGTACAAAAATGTAGTTGGATCCAGGAGGACATCATGGAGGATCTTGTCATCAATTATGCAGAATGAGGAATGAAAAGGGAATGAGATGAGCGCAAAGCTTATCAGGGATTACATGCACAAAGTGGAGTCAGAGATTTCCTACATTTGTAGTGACATTATGATACTGCTAGATGAGCATCTTATCTCATCCACTAATGTTGCAGAGTCATTTGTCTTCTACTATAAGATGTATGCTTTGTTTTCTCATGCTGTTGCGAGTTTTTAATTACAATACATTTTGTCGTTGATTTTGACATTTGAATATGGTGCAGGAAAGGAGATTATCACCGGTATTTGGCTGAGTTCAAAGCTGATGATGAGAAGAGAGATGCAGCGGATCAGCCACTTAAAGCATACGAGGTACTCGGGCTTTAAATTTTTTGCATTATTTTTAGATTTTTTTTCAATATAACAAAGATCTCTATGTAAAATGTTTGTGCTCTGCTACATTACAAATGGTTTAGATGATGTTTATTAATTGAGGCTGGTAAAAGGTCACCCTTCTTGATTCTACAGTACTCAGTGAATTATGGTTTTGCTTAATTGTAACCCATACAATGTTGCCACTTGAACATTTTTTTAGTGAACATCCTCCGTGCTGTATATCTTAATAGGATATGTTGATCAACGATCTCATGAAATGTTTTTGTGCTATCATTTCAAGTGATTTTGAACCTTTCAGTTTTTTGCTTTAGGAAGTTCTCCATTTTATCCTATCATGTTTCATGAGCACTTTGTTGGGTCCATGAGTTCCAGCTGACCTTTTTTTTTTCTTGTCTAGCAATATCCTTCATTAGATACTTGATAATCATTAAATCCAATACTATGACCAGATTTTTTTTAGTTGACTGATTAATATGACTTATCTGGGGATGTATTATGTATTGATGAAGATTTCGTAATCTCTCTCTTCCCCGTTCCCCCCTTCCTGCACGGATAGCATGAATTTAAGGAATCTTTTCCCCTTTAGTAAACATAAAATTTTTAGTTCCTTTATAAATTTTTATTAATTATCTGGTTTCATTTCATTGATATGACCTTAGGATTTATAAGCTTGCTGACTCCTGTAGCTTGGCTACGCGGCAAGTTCCTAGCCTTGGTCTCTGTTATTGTTGTATCCTATAGACTTTTCTGGAGTACAGTTGTGTAATCTGTAAAGCACCTTTGTGCTTTGTCTACATTTTTAATCAATGGATATTAAGCATCCTCATAGTTCTTCAGCCAGCGTATGTCTTCTCTGTGAATGATATTTCTTTTCCAGTTAGAATTTTACATGTTCAAAGACACTTTTGTTACTTATTATTATGATCAAATATTATTAGGGATTTGAATTTTAAGTCAAATTTATATAGCTTATTTTTTTGCTCCTTCTTCTAGAATTTTGCACCGTGGTCCAAAAATTTATTATTGTTGTTGGATAATAGTTCTCACAAATTTAACCTCTAAACACTACGACTTCTTCTTTTTTCTTTTTCTTTTTCTTTTTTTTGCAGACAGCCGCTAGCCATGCTGAGGCCGAGTTATCTGCTACACACCCCATTCGGTTGGGTCTAGCTTTAAATTTCTCAGTGTTTTATTATGAGATAATGAATTCACCTGAAAGGTATGTAGTAATACTTGTCTGAATTTATAAGCATAAAATATTAATGGGAAAAGTCCTTTTCTTCATGCTACTTTGGTTTTAGGGCTTGCAATCTTGCAAGGCAAGCTTTTGCTGATGCTTGTACAGAGCTGGATGCCCATGACGAGGAATTGTACAAGGACAGTAGAATGATTTTGCATCTCTTGAGAGAGAACCATGATTTGTGGAATTCTGATTTGCAAGAAGGTAGTGGTACAAACTACAAACTCCATTCTTTTGTCATGAAATCTGCATTTATACGAAGTATAATTTTTATGATTCAAATTATTTTTAAAACAAAACAGAATTTAATTGATGAGGAAGAGAATACTACACAACAACAGAGGACAAGTAACTGAAATGCATGAACTCGAGACTTAAGAATTTAATTGAAGATCTTTTCCAATTTCAAGTTTAAATGTAAATACTTAATGAAAATTATCAGTTACCAATGAGCGTGTGTGTGTAAGCTACACTATTCATAAATCATTAACAATGCGAACCTTGACTTAAACCCCATGAAATAAACATGGCCTACATCCAGCTGAGTGAAGAGAAGGATTGCATTCTTGAAATATGAATTCCAGTAATTGCATTCGTAAATGTTAGAGTTAACATATAACAAGTTTTATACCACTAGGTGGGGTTATATAGATTATGGATCACACACACTATCATTATACTCTATTAACAATCAAATTTTTTAGATAAATTGTTGACAAAGAGGCCTTACTCAATAATTTTATTGAGTGTTCTGTTTGATTTTCCTCTAACCCTACTCAAATAACTTGAAACATGAAAGTGTATATTCTAAAAAATTGCTTGGCCAATTAGATGTATATCTTACTGGGTCCGTTTGGTAAAGCGGTGGAGAAGTACTTTTACCATTTACGAAGTAAATGTGTAAAGGAGATTATCTCATTTTGCAGATAAACACTGTTGAACGTGCTTTTGAAGTGTTGAGAAACTTTCCCAAACACCCCCACTGTTTGTGATACAGGTGGAACAAATGAAAACTAGCAATGGTGCAGGGCAAGATAAGATGGGTCAATTTTCTCTCACAACTGGATGATAATGATAGGTTAACTCACGAATAAATTTTTCTTTGCACTAACATTTTACTTTAATGCATTGAAGAAATCTCTATATGAATGAGGCGGCTTGTCAACGTTGGTTTATTTTTAGTCTTAATGAGAGCATTGGGTTGGAATCCTTTTCATTTATTTTTCCCCTTTCTCATCATTTTCTTTTCTTTTCCTTTTTTCTTTTTGTTTTCAACTATTGCTGGTAACTTCTTTTTTTAATTGTAGCTCAAACGCAGTAACAATGGATTGTTAGGCATGATTCTCTTTTTATTTATAGACTTGGTTTAACCTCTATCCTAATTCCTTTTTCCATTATTTTGCCTTAGTTTATAGGGACTATTGCGTGAGGCTAAGAACCTAATCATTTATAACATGCACTCAAGAGGAAGAGTAAAAATGAAAGAATAATTTTATAGATTTTATATTTTTATATAATTCTTTCAATGGTCATTATTTGACACTTCTCTTTAAGTAGAAAAAATTGTGTAATTATAGAGGAAGATAACACCGGCAAATACGTTTTCAAATGATCTATAGAACTTTTCGTACGACCAGTTGAGTATGTTTAAGACAGGCATTCTAGAAATTTTTTGCCAGACATTCTAGAATTTGCTTACGCAGAAATCATTGCAACGACTTGAGAAAAATCAAGGTCAAAGGTGGGAATTTAAATTGGAGGGTTAACTCAGTCTTTATCTTGCTGCTGCAGCAACAACAATAATAAACTGTGTGTTTGAGAAATCCTTATGGAGAAATAAATTATGGATTTCAATATGATTTTACGAATTTTGAGATGTTTTTATCTTGGTTTGCATGTACCATTGGAAAAAACTGTTTCCCAAATATGCACAATAATAAACTTTGAATCAACGTAAAGGATTTGGAAGGAATGGTAAGTTGACTTTTCAGAACCATCGCCTTAACAAAAACAAGGTAAAATTTTTCTTATATGTGTACCGTAAAGCATAAAATCATTTTAGAAAAGTCAGCTTAGAGTTTCAAAAATCAACCCACGCAGACAAAACGTGATTTCAGTCAATGGATCCGTTTGGGAACGCAGTGGAGAAGTGCTTTTATGTAAGTCGAGGTAAATATGTTGAACAGATTATCCCGTTTTACGGAAAAACACTGATAAACAGATTTTTGACATTTACAAATGGAATGCCAAACAAACCCAAAAAATTGGAGCTACAGACGAGACATTGCAAGAAAAATGATAAATTCATCTAGTTATACCAA
>JANTPZ010004142.1:0-18233 GCA_025593235.1 Vachellia pachyceras
CTCTTCACTGTTGCTCTGCTATTGGCGGCAACCGTGGCTCTTGGATTTCCGGCGTCCCTGACTCTGGAGAGGGCGTTTCCGTCCAATCACGGAGTGGAGTTGAGTCAGCTCAGAGCTCGGGACAGCCTCAGGCATGGGAGAATGCTGCAGTCTTCAAACGGTGTGGTAGATTTCTCAGTTGCAGGAACTTTCGACCCCTTCCAAGTCGGGTAATTCTGTCGAGACTCTCTTTGGTTTTATTGCAAGCTTTTGAATTGTGCTCTTTCTTTTTCCTTCCTTGTTTCTAATTCTGCATCTCATGCTTCGTTGTATTTCTTCGATGATTTCAAACGCTTGAATCACTTTGAAAGCTTTTCAGAATTGGACTGTAATCAGAATAGTGAGCCTTCAGATTTTTGCGCCGAGCTTTACCTTTTGATTGGTTTGCCTTTACCATACAGACGTCTCAGATTTATTATTGTTGGCTTTCCTGATTCCGATTGTTCATATAAAGCCAATTATTGGTTGGGTTGACTGTTTGACTTCTTTCCAGCTCCTAATATCTTGTTTAATTCTGCCGGGATGGCCTCCTTTCAAAAAATTTCTACTTTCGTTCTCATTAGGTTATCCAAATTTAACGTATCAGTTTTCTTTCAGACTTTACTATACCAAAGTGCAGTTAGGCTCTCCTCCAACGGAATTCCACGTGCAGATTGACACTGGCAGTGATGTCCTCTGGGTTGGTTGCCGCTCCTGCAATGGCTGTCCCCAGACAAGTGGACTCCAGGTAAAATTTGCTTTTCTTAATTTACAGATTCAAGATCAAGTTTTGGGAAACGATAAGATTGAATATACTGATGAGATTTGTCTATAACATTTCTAAATCTTGTTACAGATTCAACTCAGTTTTTTTGACTCTGGGAGTTCATCAACAGCTTCACTGATCTCTTGTTCCGACCAGAGGTGCAGAACCGGAGTTCAATCATCAGATGCTAGCTGTTCCAGCCAGAACAACCAGTGTGCTTACACATTCCAATACGGAGATGGCAGCGGGACATCAGGCTATTATGTGTCTGACTTGATGCATTTTAATACCATTTTTGAGGGATCTGTGACTTCAAATTCTTCAGCCCCTGTAGTTTTCGGGTGAGCTATCACAAAGCTTGAAATAGAAGAAAACAGTATCTCTTCTACTATTTAAATTTTTGTCTTTGATGGTTTGAACATAAAAGGTAAAATCACTTCCTCCTATGGTATGTTATGGAGCAGATGTAGCATCCAGCAGACTGGTGACTTGACAAAGTCTGAGAGAGCTGTTGATGGAATATTCGGGTTTGGACAACAGGAGATGTCTGTCATTTCCCAGCTTGCTTCACAAGGCATGGCGCCAAGAGTGTTCTCCCACTGTCTGAAAGGAGATAACACTGGTGGGGGCATTTTGGTTCTTGGTGAGATTGTGGAGCCAGATATAGTTTATACTCCACTTGTTCCATCGCAGTACGTTCTAATCTGTTACATTTTATTTTCTTATGTAAGGATTTGAAATTTTAGTAATGGTTTTCATGAAATTTCAGAATAATCATCTTCCTTTTGATGATAGATTTTGCTTATAAAATCCAAATTCTTGATCAATTCCCTTGGTTTTCTGGATGACAGAGAACTAAGGAGTTTTTTATGTGTACCGAATAGAGGCTTCTGCTGTCTTGATAGATGGAAAATATTATATACTGAAAGTCATTTGGTGTTGTGGACATCACCTAGTCCTCTGTGTTGTTCTTGAAAGTTGGATTATAGTTTCTCTAGGACACTGCTTAGGAATGTGATTCTGAGAATGTAATGCCTAAATGTGGTTATAACCTATAGATGTGTGTGTGTGTGGAATCAAGGTACAACAATTTTAAGTTTGCGAAGTTCAATATTAAATTTAATCAGTGATAGATTGGCTCTCATTGATATTTTACTCCGGAATGGATTAAGCCTAAACAACGCTGAAAACAGTCTTTAGACCATGAGCTGATACAAGGGAATGAATCAGAACCTCCACCATAAAAGAATTCCTGCTTGCAGACTTGCAGTAGTTGCTGTTGTTGTATAGCTCGATAATTAAGGCTAACTAATCTTTTGCTGTGGTTGCTTATTTTTAACCACCTCTGGGTATCATCCAGTGCTTGGAGAAATCTTGAAATTTACTGATGACAATTTAGTCACAATTTCAGATTTTAGGATACAGTCAAAGATCAACAACATTTTACCAAATATGTGCATTCATAACTGTGTCCTTAAATGTTGTACTGAAGTCATAGGAATTTGAATATTTATTCGTTACACAGAAATGGCATTTGTACTAAAATGACTCGACAATCTTCTCCAGGAAAATCATCGTGACCAACTGTTTCTTTGGCTAATGTTTCACTATTTCAGGCCTCATTACAATTTAAATCTGCAGAGCATCTCAGTCAATGGCCAAATATTACCAATTGATTCATCTGTTTTTGCAACATCTAGCAACAGAGGTACTATTATTGATTCTGGAACAACTTTGGCATACCTTGCAGAAGAGGCTTATGATCCCTTTGTCAGTGCGGTGAGTTTCATATAGGTAATTTTTATGTGATTTATTTTATCAATCCTACAAATAGCTTTGCTGCTTCATGGATCAAATTGTCATGCTTTTTACTTGGCAGAAGTTTTGGCAATATTTGATATAAAAAATTCTATCTCTGTTTCACGTAGGTTACATCTACAGTTCCACAATCCATACGGACTGTTCTTTCCCGGGGAAACCAATGCTATTTAGTCACCACCAGGTTGAACATGCAATACATAATCTTTACCTTTGTTTTTTTTGGCCCCCGCCTCCCATCCTGACGCTTTCTTTGTTTATTTTGTGTTTAGCATCTCTGATATTTTTCCACCAGTAAGTCTGAACTTTGCTGGTGGCGCATCTATGGTTTTAAGACCACAGGACTACCTCATACAACAAACTTCAATTGTAAGTATTCGAGCTTCAATTTTCTAGGGACTAGTCTGGTGCAAAAATTTGCCAACACAATTAGTTCAAGTTTGAGTGAGTTGCATTTACCTGTGGATTAAGAATTTGTTTATTTAACGATTTGATTCTTTCCTTTACTTCCACTGGTTGCCTCTAGAAAGTTGAATTTGATGTTTACTTTAGTCAGTGTCAAAAGGCGCTTCATGTGCGCCTCTGCAAGGCAACGGCCACAATAATTTCTTGCATAGATCTAAATCATCTAATAATGCCTTGCAGTCCATTATATCACCCAAACTAATCTCCAAGAAACCTACCACAGAGGTGCCTTTTGCACCTTCCATATACACTTTGCTTGCTTTCGTCTTGGGACATAATGAGAAAAACCCCACTTTACTTCTAGTTCTGTCAACACGACACTTCAATCTGAAATATTTTATATGCTGGGCCTCCCAACATCACTGGCAGCTTTGGCTAACTCTATTTCCCATCTTATTCTTTATATTTGTGCTCCATGGCATCTCCATAAGTTCATTGGTTAATTTATGTTACAGGGTGGTGCAGCAATGTGGTGTATTGGCTTTCAGAAAATTCAGGGTCAAGCGATAACAATATTAGGAGGTAAAATGCCATTATGGAACATAGGGCAAAATATGCGTGTTGTTCCGGTTTGAGATCTTGCGAGGATACAAAAATGAGTGCAGCTCAAAATCTGAGCTGTTGTTTTATGCCACATATGGACTAGCATGACCCCTCCCCTTCTTTCCATTTATCTATTTGCTGCAAGTTCTTTCTGTTGCCGGGTGTTCATGCTGGTACATTTCCAAGCTCAACCCGTGAGGAGATCAAATGAGCTCGTGCTTGAATGATTGTTTACCATCAAAATACTTCCCCATATCTTCTCTTTCAAGATTTAGATGCTAACTAACAACATCCCGATTTTGATTTTGCAGATCTTGTATTAAAGGACAAAATTTTTGTTTATGATTTGGCTGGTCAACGCATTGGATGGGCTAATTATGACTGTAAGTTTCAGCTATTCTGGACGGCATTTTGGAAAATAACATATGAAATAAACATGTATATAATTTCAAATATAAAATAAACATATATATATAATTTCAACACCCTCCCAGCTCCCAAATAATTTATTTCCCATCCCCATCCCTCAAACAAGTAATCATTTTAGAGGCAGGGAGGATAAGATCATTTTAAAGCCTCCAACCTATCTGAGTATAAGCTCGCTCATTTTCTTAAACAAAGGAATTGCATTGGATTAGATGCAATGATGACTTGGACTACCATTTCAAAGTTTGCTTCAGGTTCAAGCTGTGATGTCTCTTTTTAACATCAGATTATAATTTTGGCAATTTGAATTTATGGATCCAGGTTCTTTGTCGGTTAATGTCTCAGCATCAACCGGCACTGGCAGAAGTGAGTATGTGAATGCAGGGGAGCTGAGTGGGAGCACTTCTTTACGGGAAGGGATAAAGATGGCGGGAATCTTGGCTTTCTTGACGCACATAACGCTGATAAGCTGCATTGTATTTTTGTAGCATATCATGTGGGATTGGATTCACAATTATTATTATTATTATTCTTTTTCCTCTTTCTTTGTATATTATTCTCTTGCCGATACATAATTATTTGCGGCAATCGGCAAGACCACATGTTTATTATTTTCATTGTTGCTTCTAATTTGTATCATTTCCTGCTGTTCGTGTTTGGCGATATAGAGAGGAAATAGTTATATACAAAAGAACGAGAGGATACGTTGGTAGAATTGGGGACAAAAAAGAGAGAGTAATGAGAGGAGAGGACATGGATGAGTATATATTTTATTTTTCACGTATTTGTTACTTTTTTCCTCCGTCTCTCCAAGATAGCTCTTGTTTGCATCAAACTCCAGGATTTGTGCTTGCTTTTAGCACATAGGTTAGTCCCTCTCTTTGGTAGGTAGAGGTATTCTTTTATTTCAAAAATCATATTCGATAGACTGTATACTTTTAAATGAGATTTTTTTTTTGAGAATTCGAAATTTTAATGTATTCTAGCATTGTTGAAATGATAAATTAAAAAACCTTTATGTTCTGTTTGGATTAGTGGGGATTTGGACCAAAACTATTGGATACATCAATTTTTAAATCTCTTAGTCTACTGTAATTATTTCAAATCGCAACCATTTTTTTTTAATAATACTCAAGCATGGGGACAAGTCGCACAGGTCGGACAACTCATTCTCATTGGTCTGGATTTTATGTACTATCCAAATAAAGGTTTTTAAATACATGAACTTTTTTTTTGAAAATAGATACAAGCATTTTAATCTAAATGCTAAATCCAAATGCCACCTTAATAAATTTTTTTCCTTTTAATTTCCACCTTAATTTATATACCCACCTTTTTTCTTCCCCTTTGAAGTCAATCACTGCAATAATATATAGATTTTTTAAGTGAACAATATTACTACCCCTAATTCTTTATACAAGAGATAATTAATTTTTTTAAGAAATTAAAAAAGCTAATTAACTTATATATTAATTACTTTTCTTTAAATTAATTTGTCTAACTTATAAATTGATACATAATTTAATGATACATATAAATGTTTTGGAATAAATAATTATGCAATATATTTTGTTTCTAATCTTTTCAAAAACCTTTTGTATTAAAGAAGGAACCAGACATAAAATATAGATATTAACTATATTAACTACGCCGGAAGTGACCTTACAATGAGTTGCTCTAAATTGTGTAGTTATAAGGCAATATGGAGGCTTAATCGTTGCATTAGTGATAAGAGGAATCACATGGGTGACAAACTTGGATAAATTGCTTGCTACTTCAGCCGCCTTGTGCACGTTCTTGCATTTTGTTATTTAAACTCCAAGCCTCCAACTATTTGCAAAAGCTTTTTACATTAAGATTATAATACAAAACCTACTTATATTTCAAATATAGTTAACTTATTGCATTTTCATCTATTTAAAAATATTCATATTAAATAAATAAATAAAATTAATTTATACATAAACAGAATCATACATATTTTAAAATTTAATTAAACGTAAAGTTAACATAGGTTTAATGAATATCATATAATTAAAAAAGTCACATGAAACGTTCAACTCATTTCACAATTACCAATTCAGAAGCAACACGTAATAATAAATAGTAGTTAAATTAAAAACGTACGAGTATATATAATCTAAAGGATTATCATACGTTTAAAACATACCTAGTTCACAATCAATCTTTCATATCAAAAGTGAAATTTCAAACGGTGCTTTAAAATAAGTTGTATTTTCAGCTAAGCAGATTTCATTCTCTTGAATTTTATATATAAATGCCAAAAAAATAAACAGTATTCGAGATGCGCCAAATACTCCCCAGATGCAATGGGGTCCACGCAGCCTATCAGCATGTACTCGCAAAAAAGTTGTTCCCGGCGTCTCATGACCTCACCAAAATCACTGAACTAAACTTAAATTACCAAAAGCACGAGTTGGTATGCGCCTCTCAACCTGGCACAAAATGCTAAACCGAACCAGCTTTAGCAGTAAAACATAACATCCTTGACATTGTCCTTGATTGCCGGAACCGTAATCACCACGTTAGCGCCCGCTCTTCCACTTCCACTTCCAGAATCTATCTCCGATGTCTCGCCTTCAATGTAGTAGCGAGCACGGAAAGCAGCCAAATGGGCATAATAAGCCGGAGGAACTGCAATAAGCAATCTTCCTTTATACTCGAAAGGCAATTAATTTGGCACGTATATACCCATTTGTAGAACTAAAACAGCAAATAAAAGATAACCCAATTCCCCCCCCCCCAAAAATACCTATTGAGACCGATTTAGTGCACCTTGCATACCTGAAAAGAAAAGATAAGAATGTAATAAAGTGATTGTAAGTCAACGCCCCTTAACCAGCCCAAATTTAAAAAAAAAAAAATTGTAGGCGAATTGTAAAATTACGTGTAACACAAGTTGTTTGTTAACGTCTGAAGCTCATCAGCCTTGAAGTTGTTTTCGTCAAGCAGTACATGATAGTGCGTGGGTCGGCTAGTTCCCTGTTTCATAAGTAAATAGTGTTATCTAACATGAAAACTCCATTAAATGTCAATTTTCGACCAATTTGTAGCCCAACTGGTGCAATTTTACTCTATTAACATGATAACATCACCTTAATGCCAGCATGGCTGTTGAGGTAAAAGTCAAATTCTCTGGGATGGCAAATACGAGTATCAACAACAGTACCTTAATAAATAAGTAACACTCAATCAGTAAGCTGAATCCGAAATGAAGGCCACACGAATGATAAAACATGGCAAATAGAAGGAAAATCTTTATACCTGGCAAAATATTTCCACTTCTATCAGTCTGATCACGACTGTTATGATCAACAGGAAAGAAGCGGGTGTGATGTCTTTTCTGTACCACCAGGAAGGTTACTTTTGGCAGATATCCTTCCTCTAAGGAGGCACAAGCCTGATGCAAACATACAGAATTAAGAATTACGGTAAATTTATAGCTCGTGTACACCAAAGACTGCCTCATGCACTCATGTATAAGCCAAGCAATTTTTTCCTCGCTGACCAATATGCCTCAAGTTCTTGTTCATTTAACAAGACATTCTATTAATTCTGTTCTAGTTTTATTTGATTAAATGATTACTCCTAATTCTTACCAACTTCAACCCGAATTCAAATCATCTTTAGATCCATACCTTTCTTATAGCTTCCATTTCATGAAGTAGAACCTGACTGAATTGGCCTTCACTAACTCCATCTCTGTCGAGCCAAAATTGAAATTGAAGAAAGAAAAATAATTAAAGGGCACACAAAAATATTAAATAAATAGCATATTGAACTTATGAATCTCTAAACCCAAATCTACCTGTAGAATATAATCCTGGATGGCTTACATCTGGTTGATTTATAGAATGCCACAAGTAGCTCTCTGCCCAAAAGAGAAATATGTTAACCAGTCAAGACCCGTGACGGATATGGCAGTAGAAATGTGCATATTACCCTCTACCTAATCATTCCGCCATGTACAACTCCCCTCTGAGGATCCTGAAAAGTTTTATGGAGATCAAGTATGATTTCTTCCCGGTGTGCCTGGGCAGATACAATTCCACGGTACTTAGTGACCTCTGGCCAATCCATGGATGCTACTACCTGTCCATTTTATTCAATAATCAAACAAAATATTAACAAATGGGCCGTAACATAGCTCATGTTTACAAAATTTATCATAGGGAATGGGAAAACTTACAGCTGCTATAGAAGGACACGAGTCCTCCCCAGGCTGAGGATGTGTTACATCAGCACCAAATATTATAGTAGGGCGATCAGTCACATGGGGAATTCTCCTCTGAATTGCATCAATTAATACTGTATTGCGCCCCCCAACCTATACAACCAACCATTAAATTTTAAAAATTTAGAAATAATAAAATTAGTTGCTGATTAAGCTGGTTGTTACATATTAAGATAAAATCGACCTTAACATTGATCTTGAGGGACAAATTTTCAAGATATTGCTTCTGTAGCTTTACAGCTTCCTTGGGCTGAGAGCATTGAGACACTATTCCCAATTCTGTTTCGCAAATGCGTTTAATCTTTGCTGCAAGAACCGCATGACATTTTAATAAGGAATAGACCAAACCAAATTCTATGTTCACGTTTAGTTTAGATCTGAACGCTCACCATAAGAACCTTTAAAGTCAGGCAAGATTATGATCAACAGCTGAAGTTTCCCCTTAGATTGCCTGTAAACTTCTCTAAGAACTCCCTCTATTTGGTTAGGATGAGCTGACCTTATAGGAAGTAAAGGGGTTCGACTGAAACCCTAACACATTCCAATCAGGTAAAAAGAAACTGTTTAGTGAATTGGGACAGGAGATGGTCAACCAATGGGGAAGCATAAATAAAATAAGACTTACCATTCCCTTACTGGTGCACATATTTACCAACTCATTACAGAATTGCCCTGGCAAATCTCTGTTCACTCGTGTAGAAAAGTTGAGACAAGTCCAATATTGCACATTTCCACCATCAATCATTTTCTAAAGAATTGACAGAAAAGATTAGTTCAATGAAATAACCAGATACTCAGTGTGTTTGGCAACCCGGTAGCAGGCAAAAAAGTGCGACGCACAGTGCAAAACGCTCGATGGGGTTTCTGTTCACCATCTCGGTCCGTTTGGTTCAGCTTATCAATGTGTCTTTGTCTAGAAGTCGAACACATTCTTTCCATTTAATTATAAATATCATAGCATTTTAGACTTAGATCAAAGACAATGAGCAATCTAAAGGTTGTCTATTGATTATGAAAAGGAATGGACACCTACAAATTCAAAAATTCCAGGTAATGAAACAATTAAACACTTCACCTTATTTATCATATTCCACTGACCCCTCGAGGGTTCAACAATTGCTTCTTTACCAGTTTCATGATATTTAAGCTGCAGCAACAGAAAAGGTTAAAGATGCATAAAAGAAATGAATGCAAAAAAACGTAGGGAAACATAATCTTCCAACAAATCTGTGAAGTCTAAACCCATTTTTACCCTTGGAGGAGGCAGAACACGTGCATCACACAATGCCATTTGTTCACTCACTCTAATTCCAAATTCTTGCACAAGCCTGTCTCTATTGAAATTGTTACGTCTGGCCATCTGCAATACAGTACAGTTAAATATTGAATCCAGAAACCAATGCCAATACATCAAATACAGTTTATATACTAACCTCTCTGATGTCCCTCTCCCTATCATAAGGTCGTTGACAGGTTGCTCTCAAAAGCGCAGTTACTTGCCTCTCATTCAGTTTCTTTGAGTACCTTTGCCCAGCAGCTATCTTGCAAAGCTACAATGTGAAGGAAAAACTTTCTAAGCAAGGTTCAAGTCTAACATAGAATCAACAAGGCAGGATATACAAAAGAAAAATGAAGAGGAAAAACCTCCATGGGCAAATAAATAGGCTTTGAGTCATTCCCAGCTTGGAGGGCAGGAAGAGACAAATACTCAAGCTCAACATTGTATTTCTCAAGAAAATACTGAACAACAGTTGTTCTCGTTCTCTGGTCATCAAGTGTAAACCTAATAAATTCCGAAACACAAATTCCAAATTAGATGAAGCAAGCTAGACTCATGCATTCATACATTGTAAACCTAATAAATTCCAAAAAACAAATTCCAAAT
Source organism: Vachellia pachyceras (assembly GCA_025593235.1). NCBI lineage: Eukaryota > Viridiplantae > Streptophyta > Magnoliopsida > Fabales > Fabaceae > Vachellia > Vachellia pachyceras. The sequence continues at coordinate 10,177 of JANTPZ010004142.1, forward strand.
TAGATTAAGCAAGCTAGACTCATACATTCATACATATATAAACATACTTCATTCAGATATAACAAGATGTGGCATCACTAGTCCCTTGCTAGAGATAGCAAATTCCACAAAATTAAATTTTCCTTCACTAAGAACTCTGTGCCTTGCTTTCCATTTATGAAAGTGAACTATCAAAATGTACCAATACCACTTGACAAAGTAAATGATAAAAACAATAAAAAGCTAAAACACAAAAAGCTCACATCAACTTGCTGAGTGGTTCCTTTGATACTCCATTAATTTTGTAGCTTCTAATAGTCTGACCGTTTGTAAATTCTACCTTTACTCCTCTTAGAGCTTTCTTAACCTTAGTGTACCAGAAGAGGACACACCAGAGCATTAATTACACATCAATTTTTGGCACAACAACTATTTCCTCAATACCAAAAAATCAACATCATGGAATCAGATATAAATACCTTAATTCTGTCTTGATCCGACAGAGGCCTTGAAAAATTAAAATTGAAGTGCTTTGCAATAAACTCAGTCACATAGATGTTTTCATAAAATGCCCTTGCTGATACATCTGCAACATAAGAATATATAAGGATTAAAAGACAGGAAACTACCTTAAAATTTGAACATGAATCACTTTATAAACATCCTCAACTGGTCAAAAATATCAAACGTGTAATGCAACAGAACCTATATTAAGGGAAAGCCCCATCTGGGTCGGGCGAAGGCTTTGATGATATCCTCTCCAATATTCCATTCCATCACCAAGCTCACCAGTTTGACCCAAACTTGGCGAGAAAAAAGATCTCCCCACAACTGTGTAGCTACAAGAAAAAAGTTCACGGGACGTTCAATAAATAAAAGCAGCATATTGACATTAAAACACACAAGATAGCAAAAAAAACAAATAAAGTAATGCACTCACTTTTCAGAAGGTGATGCCCTGAGGACAACATCAAGGGCTTGAATAGTTTCTTGTGGATTGTCCAATTGAAGACTTCTTAAAAACTGCTGCAAATGGTGGAGGTCAGCCTTGGAAGCATAACGAATTGTGACCTTAAACTCCCGCTCACGTTTTTTCCTGAGTTTCAAAGAGGAATTAGATATTCAACACACAGCCATTGATAAGTAGTCAGCTTTAAATTTAAAAAAGCAGTAAAATTAATTAATCGAATAAAACCTGCTAGAATCAGAAGAACTGCCATGGTCATCACTATCTACCAGCTTAATTGCAAATTCCTTCGACGTGAATGGCAAAGGGCCTGCTATGAAAAGACTCTTCCGACCATCATAAGCCGGAATTCGCTTGTTCAGATGTGACTCTCGGTACAACCGGACTAGTTCTTTTATAACAAGCCTATTGATCTTCTTGGAAGTAACTGCTGGAGATATGGACACCTATTGCCAAAATAAAATGGTCAGCATCCATCGTAGAGGTGTAAGGGATAAACCATCCCGTAACGAAAAAAAAATTGAAGTCATGAAATAAAGAATAAAAATAGTACAAATGCAGAATGTATATATAGCAATCAGATAAGCAAAGCAGCCTTCAACGATACACAGAAATTCTTACGATTGTAGACCAGTCATCAGCAATTCAGCATCAATAGCACACCGCATGACAAAAGTGAGATGAAATGGGAACAAGTTATGAAGCAAATAGAGAGAGAGAGAGATATGCATTGCTGGAATGAGCAAGTCACCAAAATATTGAATTCTCTTAAAACAAAAGGGGTTGATTCTACTAACATCGTAGTGATGAATATCTCTATCAGCCACATCAACGAGAAAGTGATTCGCCCGAACTTGAATTTTCTTGCCGTAAACACCAAAACCCGGTCGGTCTGCGAATCTCAAGGCCTTCGACGATGAGGGAGCCGGAGTCTGCAAAGTTAGCTGGGCCATCTCAGCACTCGGAGCATCAGGAGCGGTAATGGCCGGAGTCGGGGCAGGAGACGTCCCCGATGCAGAGGGATCACCACGTCCGGTTCCACCCTGTGGCCTGCCTCGAGGAACATCTGGAGCCCGGGTGGATTGAGATGGAGGCGGAGAGGGTTGATGGGGGCGAGGTTCAGGTTGCTTTCGGCCACCGCGACGAGGCATTGTGGTGGAGGACTTGAATCAGAAGAGAAGCGGGGGAGAGAGTGAGAGACTACGGTGAAGATCGGGAGGAGGGAACAGTGGAAAGAAGGAGAGAGAGGGAGGACGAAGAAGAGAGGTCTGGAGCAGGAATTGGAGTGTGACGAGTAGTATTTATATAAGGAGGGAAGGAAACGAGAGCCAGGGAGGGAAGACGTGGAAGGTGGAAAGCAAGAAATGAGGGACGTGGAAATATCCAAAAGCATGACCCTTGGGGCTCGGAATCGCATTGCCCGCATCAGAAGAAATGAATGTGCAGGCGAGTATGTTTCAATGTAAAATATTAGCATTCACACGTGGAGAGAAAGTAGGCCAATTTTATAATTGTACACTACTACCGTATTCTGGTTTTGCCAGACACAATGCTGCAGAGAGTTGAATCTAAGGGTTTATAAATTTTTAGATGGGTTTATAAATTTTAAGATAATTTTATTTCAATTTACGTATAAGTTAAGAAACGAAGTTCGAAGACAAACACTTATTCATGTGAGAACGATGCAATTCATTTATGTGTGCAGACAGATAAAAGGAGATGTTTTTGAAGATCGATAAGAGTGGACAGTGATTGGATGAAACCTTTTGACGTGATGTACATCAGACTTATATTGAACCGTACAACTTGTCAAATGCTAATGTAATGTGTAAATAAACAGGTGAAGAGTTTAGCGAGGAAGGAATAAGAAAGTAGGAGGAGCAGTGGGAATAGATGATGGGGGGTTAGGGAGGATGAATGCTGAACAGTAATGATGATGAGGGACTTTATATTTCCACCCCCGGGGGGGTTTTAAAATAGTAAAAGGGAGTGGCAGGGGGAAGGAGGGCGGGAAAGAGGAAGCGCGTGGAGGTGGGAGAGCGTGAGGAGTAAGGAGCCTAGAAGGAGCAGATGAGGTAGCGTGGTGTGAGATCTCCAAGGACGCGTTGTATGTCAGCATCCTCTCCGCCACGTTCTCTGCTTTATGATTCTATTCCTTCCTTAACCCCCACCCTCTCTCTCTCTCTTTCCTGTCCAATCAGCTCACCTTTCTTGCGCAGCGCCAAAACTTCCTTTGGTATCTTCTTCCACCATTCCTTTGCTGCCCCTGCCACGTCACTGGGCCTCTCCCTCTTATTGTTATCTGCAACTGACCCGTACGGACATGCTTTCTCAATCATCCCCCCATTTGTTTCCACCTCTCCCGGCCCTTTGTTGCTTCCGATTCTCCCCCTCGTTATCAACCACTAACTAATCTCTCCGTTTAGAAATGCAGTAGAAAATTTCTTTTACATAAGTTAAGGTAAATATGTGAAGAAAATTATCTCATTTTATGAAAAAACACTGTTAAATATGCTCATTTATGTTTAGATAAATTTTATCATTGGGAATATATTTTAGTATAATACATTTATATTTAAATAAATTTTGAATTCAAAATGCATTTACTTTATTAAAAAATAATTTTTTAAAAATACATTTTAAAAGAAGGAAGAAGATAACATAGTTTTAGATTAAATATATATTTTAGAACTCAAAAAGTTGTTGTAAAAAATACACAGTATATATATGTATACATATATTGGTTTTACTTTCCATCTAACCCGCCCCACCCTTTCAACGATTCATTCACCTTAACGTATGTTGTGTTACTTCGTTTATTTCTTTCGTCTTCCCCCACTTCAAAAATGTTTACTACGGACCTATGATCATAATGCCAGCTTAATGCTCACAGGTTTTTCCACGATTAATAATCTATTATTTTCAATTTTATTTCCAATTCCAATCACCGTTTTGGGGTTCTGCATTCCGATGGCGCATTTCGGTGTTCACAGCAGGCACAGGCGTACGGCGCAGCATGGTCCCAAGTCCTTCCCGGCTTTTACTAGGTTCTCGTAACCTGCATGCTTTATCGTGATTCGACCCTGATATTAAATACTGTACGAAAAGTTTATTTACTTCTCATAAGTAAGTTCAACAGTGTATTTTTATAAAATGAAATAAACTCATCCACATATTTACCTTAGTTTATGTAAAAATTTTTCTCTACCGCATTTTTAAAGAGAGCTACTATAATTGAATGGCAATAGCAATTGACCGATATATCCCCGTGATGGAAGAAGGGTTTGAAACAAAAGCGTCATCAAAATTCAAAATGGAACTGTTTAGTCAGAAGAATGGGGGAAATCAAATGTCATCATCGCGGAAGCCCCACTCGGTGGACATTGAATTGACTTACAAATCAATGTGCTTTGCCTTTGCCTTTGCATTTAGCAGCGTGGCTGGTTTTATTCCAAGAAGGAACCGAGGGACCCTCGTGTTGCGACTTGTTAAGAAACTTCTTTTATATTTATTTCTAGTTTTTAATTAGAAACAAACAACATTGACACCGATTGTATGTCGTCACACAAAAATTTATGTAACAGAATCTTATTGGTAAGTATATTAATATTCATGATGCTGTGCTGTTTCTGTTTAGGATTATATTATTTATATATATATATATATGAACCTGTTTGCTATTTTTTCTGTTCAAGATGAGGTATGATCTGTATACTGTTTAACTTATTATATCATATATGTTTTAGACACTATTTTCTTACCCTTCATGCAATATAACATTATATTTTTAAATACATATATTTGAAAAATTAAAACATTTAAACAAAAGCAAACGCTCTCTTTTTCATGGGTGAACGGATGAATGCTTTTGGGGGGATTTTTTTTGTATAAACCATCTGGTATTCTGGGTTTATTACCCGCTCCAGACTAATCTGGACCCCCGCGAGGATACCTTACGGTGGTAGCGAGGTACCGATGGGACAACCTTTTTGATGTTGCGTTAATTATCGTGGCTGTCACTCCTCAGGGTTCGAACCCTCACCCCGATGAATGCTGGTAGTAGACATTGCTAACTCTACCAAACGTCCATTGGTTTTTGGGGATTAATGTAGGTGAGTGTTCCCATGATCTTCAACGGGCTGGGGGGCTTTGGTCAAAAAATAAAAAAAAAAAAAGGCTGGTGGGGCCATCCTGCTTAGGAAACTTGTTGCAGAAGTTAGCCCCCCGCCCGCCCCGGAAACATAACGCAGAAGACAAGAGAGAGACAAGTTTATGTTCCATTCTGTAAAATTGCCCGAATTGAAGGCCCAACTATCTTACCAGCTGACACAACTAGCCCAAGCCCCATACATGGCCATCCTATATTGGAGGCCTTTTTGCCGTGGGAGTTTCTTACGGGCCTTTAACAACTGAGAAAACATTGACCCATGAGAAGAGTTTAGTCTCATGGAATGATGTCATTTCACAACATAATAAATTAAAATTTGTACCCAAAAAAAATTAAAATTTGAAAGTGGTGCCTTGTGTAGTGCTTCATGAACGAAATTATAAAGATGTAAAATGTTTGGCCAGTAAAGATAGTTGGGTAAATACTTAAACAGGCTTAATGTCCCCTAGGGACACTGCATAAAATAAGGGCGAGGTTGGTATATGAGGCATTATAGTATTAGTATATACACAATTACACAGACACATCTTCTCGTGTGTTTGAGAACTCCATTGGGAGAAATGAGTTTATGAATTTCTAGATGATTTTATAGATTTTTAGATGGTTTTATGGATTTCGAGATGATTTTATGGATTTTGAGATTTTTTTGTCTCGGCTTACGTGTACCGTTGGGGTAACGATGTTCCTAAACAAGCACCCTCGCTGCGAGGGAGCATAACTGTCTCCTGTCCCCCTCTCAAACACTAACACACACGCAGAGGGATATTATATATAGATCGTTGGATGCATTATTTAATTAATCTGAGGGTCCATTGAGAGCACGCATTGGTGGATGGATTCCGCGGAAGAAAGATGCAGTTCTAAATAACTATTTTAGTTATTTTGCCACTCGTCGATGTTCACCATGACGTTTCCTTCATGATCAATCTCACTTTTCTTCCTCGATCACACCACTCTTGCTCTCTCAATCATTTCCTTCAACAGTACTCAACACGCATTATTATTTGTTATTGTTACATACCATCATCATCATCATCATCATCATCATTTTTATCTGGTAGGAGTATTATAACGTCTCTCATCAGTTTTAGAGTTACATGCAGTGTTAATGATGAACTTGCTTATTATACAATGCAATTGCATCTGCTTGGTACTCGGCGATCCAGCCTTTGATTATTACCATCTCAGTCTTCCTCTGCTTCACCAGCCACTCAGGATCACTCGCTTGAGCTTCAAGTATGTCCAGGTAATGAGATCCTGCCATTTTTTTCCCCCATAAATTATTTCATCTCGTGCATGTTAGTTAAAAAAAGCGTTTAAAAGTGTATATATACAGGGTCCTAAGGCTGAGGGACTACCGTTGACCGTGGACACAGCTATAATACTATCTGATATATCCTCCAACACCCTGCGATTCATTCAAAGAAAATTAAACTAAATAAAAAGTGACTAATTGAAGCAAACTGAAGAAAAATAGTTGTGTCATGATCAAATCTATTTCATGATCGCTATCTGTACCCGCCAGAACTGTACGGATCTCTCAATCCATTGGAGAAGATAATGTTGCTGGCAGATCTATGGAGTATCAGTTTCAAATCCTGATGATATGAGAAAAGCATTGTGTAAAAAAAAAAAAAGGAAGAAAAAACTTGAATGTAAAAGGAACGTGATGGTGAATTATTAAGAATATGAAAGAACGTACAGGACCACCATAATAAGTTGTTATCCAATGAGGTTGTGGAAGAACGCCATACAAGCTCCTGCATTCAGACACAAAGCTCTTCATATCGAAAGGTGCTGGTGGGAACATCGTATCGTCCCTATCATGGCCAATTGGCATCACCATCTCGCTACAGCTCTGTTCATATTCGTTACATGTCAAGTAAAACATAATTTCATCAACAATAAAGCATGGGTGTGTGTGTGTAATATGTTTCTTAATTATATGTTTTCCTATTGATTAAGTAGAATTTGAACCTGCCATCTCCATCCAATGTTAGTTTCGGTGGGATGATTGAACTGATTGGTGTCGTAGCAGGACTCATTTCCGTTATAAGCCACAAGACCTTCAAATATTTGTCCAAGAGTATCTTTTTTCTTTGCTGCTAAATCAATGGCTTCACAGATCACACTAACTGGGTAATTTGGAGGTTCGTTATACTGAGCTGCATTAGTATATATTGCATCCAAGTAATTCTTCAGCTCAGAACTGTTGTCCAGTTTTCTGAAAAACAACATTAAAAGGGGGGGAACTTTTTTGTAAGAGAAAGTGAGAGATATTTGTGTATATGGCGGTGGAGAATTGAAAGAAAACTCAAGAACCTGCAAGTTTTAAACGTGTTGCTGAGAATTGAAAGACCATTAGGCATCTTAGCTACTCTGTCAATCTCAGACCATGATTTACGTATAGTTTGATAGCAGCTCTCACTAGCTTCCTGCAAAGGCCACTCCGAATATAATATTAATATCGTTTATCTTGCAATAATATTATAATACTAATAGAATGATGGTGTAAATATATTACTTTAAAATCCTTGGTGACGATATAATAGTATCCAGCTTGTGGGGCGACGCCATTGAAGTATAGAATTGGTGCTGATGAAGCCAGAGCACCAAGAGCAATGTGGGGATACTTTAGCCTGAACCACGAGGCAAGCACTGCACACACACACACACACAAGAGACAATTAAATTTTCAGTTTAAAGATGTTTATGGCATATATTACGTATATAGAATAGTTGAAGAAATTAAAGAAAAAGTTGCACGTGGTCTCCTACTTCCACCATATGATCCTCCGATAACGATGACGGGAGAAGTCTGAGCAGAAAAACGTTCCTTTATGTGTAAAAGCACAGCAGCGTAGTCTGCTGTGGCTTGGGCTGAGTTGAAATAGCCTCGACTGTTTGCATTTTTCATCGCCTTCTTCATGGACCCAAAGGGTA